>VXAD01006256.1:1242429-1509228 GCA_013399195.1 Dicrurus megarhynchus
AAAAAAAAAAAAATCCTGGTATTAAACAATGTTTCATAACCTAGATTTTTATTGGCTTATGTAAACTTTAATTAAAGCTAAGTTTAATTAACTTCAGTTGGCTTATCTGCCATTGTATAGAGCAATGACTACTCTGCTGCTTTTGTATTCCTGTTTTATTTTAATATAAAAGTCAGATTTTAGCACAGCACAGTGTTGAAAGGTATGGAAATTGCACTGGGAACATCCTTGGATGCCAGTGAAGCAGTTTGACATTTACTGTGATGTTACACCAGGGATTAGACCCTCTAACAGGGACACTCCAGGAAGCAGTACCCCTGTATCACCTGGTACCTGCCTGACTTAGCAGGAGCTGAAAGACAATGTTTGGGGGAAAAAAATCCAGCAAAGAAAATTGTGCTAGACCACTAGAAGGTGATGGGAAATGCCACAGTTGGTAGGTGTTGCGTTGTCCTGGCTGGACGGGATTCGCCCAGCCGCAGCCAGGACGCAGCCTGCCCCCGGCGGCCTCCCCACGGCGGACCAGCGCGGTCCCCGGATGCAGAGACACAGGCGGGCACCACCGAGTGGGGAGGGCAGAGCGACTCCAAACTGGGGCGGTCCCAGGGCGGTCCCGGGCTGGGAACTCCCTTTCTGATTGGTTGTTGGCTGCCGTGGCTCCGCCCCATCCCCACAGGTGGGGAAAACCGTACAGCACGGCCAGCACAGGGGAGAGAGACAATAAACAACCACCAGACCCCACGTGCTTGGCTCTCCCATCTTGCCTTTTTTTCTCCGCTCCGGGAGGTCGAGGCGGTGCTCCGAAGGACCCCCTGGGACTGTGGCTGCATTCGCTGAGAGCTGCCGGTGAGGGCAGCCCGGGAACGAGGCACAGCAGGCTGAGAAAGGTACTCTCAAGCTGCTGCAGCTGAGCAGGTTTTGGAGAAAGCTCTGAACCAGCCAGCTGCACCACGCAATAGGGAGGTTACACCTCTCAATCCGAGTCCTTCCTTTCACCTTTAACAAAGAGCTTTGTGCTGTGCCAGCTGTGCCAGCTCTCCTCACTCACCTGCCATGTTTCACCTCACACAGCAGATCCTTCATGCCTGTTGGGTGGAACATTTTGCTAAAAAATGCACAAACCCAAAAGTGTGTTTTGGCCAAAACTGCATGATTTCTCTCTGGAAAAACATTCAATGCTCTTAGACCAACTTTCCCTGAATTTTCACTTCATTTAACAAGAGTCATAACAAATGAATATTTTTTATTCATGGTGCTGGCCAATTCTGATGAAGGTATTCTCTGGGAAACATTTCAAGCAGGTCTTTGGTGATTCGAGATTTAGATGTTGAGAAGAGATTTTTACTTGCTTTGTGCATCATATTTATAAAGTAGATATTCACAATTTCGTGTGAAAGCTGCCAGTGTTTCTAGGTCTATCTCACCTTTTTTGAGGGAGCATAGCACAACACACACTATTCAAGATTTCTGGGTGGCTTTCTAAAATGTGATTTCTACAACTGCAAATTAATGTTTTCTTCCTTATTCTTTATGTGTCCTCTATAATCCCTAATGCTTTACTTGGCCTTCTTGCTGTTGAACTTCATGCAGTACCCAGAGAACAATCCAGAATGATTTCATGATCTCTCCCTTGCATACTAATAGTGCAGTTAGAGCCTACCATGCACAAAAATAGAACAATTTCTCCCCTCTACGCATTAATTTGCATTATTGCTGCTGAATTTCATTGCAGTTTTATTGCCCAGTCATCCAGGATTGCAGGATCCTTCTGTACGTGTTGGCACTCAGCTTTGGGCTTGTCAGAACAAAGCAGCTTTGTATCATCAGCAGAGTTGTTTTCTTGGCTTTGTTTTTTTGTCTTTTCCTTTTGTTTATGAACATCTCAAACACATTCCAACACAGATTTCCCTGGAATAACTAAATAATTAGTTCTACCTTTGTTTCCCGTCTTTTACGTAGTTTTATTACTAACTTTTCTATGACATAAAAGTTCAAGTCAGTAAGAGAATTTGATGAAGGGCCTTGCTGGAAAATCCACAAGTGATATATGGCAGGACAGTCCTGTGCACATGCCTTGACTCTTAGAGCAGAGGGGGTTTCTGCAAAATTCTTGGCACCTCTTTCCCACAGTATCATCCCCAACCATGAGTTTTTCCCTCCCTTTCTTTCCACAGCTCCTGTTTCCATGTTGGATGCAGAATTCAGGCTTCCACCCCCCGCCTCCTTATGGGCTTTTAAAGATTGGCATCGTTTGCCTCTCTCCTCTCTGCTACTAAGATGTATTTAAACACTGCATACTGCCAGAAATAGTTCATCAGCTTTACACTTCACATCCTCTGAGAGCTTTAGGGCATGAGCATCTGAGCTCGACAATTTGTAACTGTAAATTTTATTGATTTGCTTTAAAAATGTTTCTGCTGAGGTCTCAGCATGGTCCCATCTCTGCCTTGAGCTCTTGTGCAGAGATTCATTGCACCTGCCCACGATGCTCCCTTACACCTCTTCCTCCACTCCTACCCCAGTCCCACAGGCATCCTGCAGGCTCTGTGCCTCCACAGGATTTGGGAAGCTTTCCATCATCAGCTTTTAGGCCTCCAGGAGACCATGTCTTGAAATTTCTTATGATCCATCTACTGTACTTTACATTTCAGCTATCTGAACCTTTTTTCCCCCCCATTTTTACATATTATTCACATTTTAAACTATATCTTTATTACTCCTAATAGCATCTTTTACACTGCTCTTTTACCTGGATGGCTGGGATTTTTTCCTTCTAAACAAGCTTTTTTTTTTTTCTTTTAAAAAGGTGTTCACTCCAGGCATCTAATAGAACATTTTAAACAATCTTTATGTCCTGTAAGCTGCTCCTTTAACTGTTTTTCTCAATTTAATACCATGCTGTTTGGTGTTTGTCTTCCATCTTGAGGATGTTGCATAGAAATGTTGTATGTTCACTGATACAGATGGGCTCTTCTACAGATAAATCATATGCCAGGGTCAATGAACTACTCACAACTAAACCACCAGCTGATTTTCCCTCTCCAGCTCCTGAGAAAGAATCATTAGCCTCTCTAAATATGTCACCTCTCCACCAAGTTCTATATGGCATAGGAACAGAAAGTATCCCCTGCCCTCAGAAGCGTATTCTGTAGACATCTCTTGATTCTAATCTTATCTTTTAAATAACCCCAAGTTATTTGAATTCAAGTCTGCTTACTTGGTAAATGAGAGTAGGATAACTAAGGGGCACAAAGAGAAGGACAGAATAATGGTTCCTCCTACATTAAACCTTGAGAATCCACATTGCTTCCTGAAGTGTCAGTGCTCTTGAAGACTTACTCAGCAAAGCAAAACCTCAGGGGGCAGTGAAACACTTTCCTTCTTGGTGATGGAATCAAATACAGAACCATACTGCCTAAGATGAAAGTTATCTTCAGGAAATCCAGGAGTTACCCTACAAAGGGCAATCATTTTGTACATGTGAACTCTGGGTGTGCACGATCAGAGTGAGACCTTCTTTCCACTATTTCCACTGCTTTCCCAAGTGGAGATTTGCATCTGCAAATCAGACAACAAGGGAACTAAACTGGAAACTTATACCAGGCAAACTATAACAGAAGTTGTGTGTTACACTTATGCATCAGTGTTTTGCAGCCTAAATTCCCAAATCTACCCTAAATTATCAGGTGGTATTGGAAAGAATTCTGCCTTTTTGGAAGATTTCCTGTATAAGGAAGGTAACTTAGGTTCGTGCAGACCGTAACACAGCACCATTTCAGCATTGTAGACATTTGGTGTGAAGCGGTTTCTGCTTTGAGGATTTTGCTTCCTGAAACTCCTACAGCAGATGTCAGGGAGCAGAGGATCCAACTCCGAGCCCTTGTGGCCGTGCTATTGACTGCACAATAGTGACAAGCTCTGTGTCACTGCATCCATCAGTGTGGCTGTGCAGAGCCATGGTTGGCCCTTTACTCACCAGTAATGGCAGGTTCTGCCCTTCAGACACACCGAGAGCCACCTGCAGGGAGGAGCTGAGCAGGGGCACCAGGGACAACAGCTGAGAGGGGATCCTTTCAGAGCAGAGTTCAGCCTGTAGAGGAGCAGCTGGATTGTGCACATAGCTGCCTCCTTTGGATGGCCAAAGTGCTAATTCACATCCGTGCAAAACACTGAATCAGGCTTTGAAAGGAGGGTATCCAAAGGAAATCCACAGGGCTGTTGTTGATTTTCATAGGAGCGCGTCTGTTACCCCTCTTGCTATCAAGCCCTCATGAAGGAGAGAGAAAACCCTGTGTAGAAAATGGTACTGTGTACTGGAAATGTGAGTGAATAAGACACCAAAAGCTGATAAAAAGACCATTCAAATGCAAGTGGAGGAACTTGCCCCAATTGTCTCTGTCATTTTTTTTAAATAAACACTGAATTTTACTGCACATTACCAATCTGTATTTACACATCCCTGTCGTACATAAGACCTCACTCACCTGTAAACACCTCTCAATACAAACATAAGCCATCTAAATTATAGGCTGATATAGATTGACATGCAAACTAGGGTGTCTTCAAGGATCTCCACTCAAAGCTGTTACAGACAGGACAAATTCTGTTACTGCCCTCCCTCCACCACCTCTCTAAGGACGGCGCTCCTAGGCAGCAGGACACAGAGTCCTTTGGGGGTTCCCAGCATGTCTGAAAATCAGTCATCCCACTGGTAATCTGGCTACTTTGCTTTCCTGAGCTGGCCAGAGTCGTGAGAAGAGCTTACCCCGAGTCCCTGTGGCTCCAGCAAATCAGTGCAGTCAATCCCCTGAAATTGAGCAGACTTTGGGACAAGGTGGCCATAATTCCCAGGGAGCTTGGCTCATGGTATCAATTCCTGGGATGACTAGACATGAATAAAGCAGGAGGCTACACAGTTTGAATGCCCATCAAATAAGGGAGCATCGGTTTATCTCATTGGTTTTCATCAGGATTAAGAGCTCAAAATAAGTAAGTAAACAAGTAAGTTTCCTGAAAGTAAAAATTCGGCAGAAAACAGAGCTGTCAACAGCAGGAGAAAAAATGTGTTTATCAAGAGATGCTTCCTAAAGAGAGAGCAGGGATGTCACTGAGAGAAGCTTAGGGATGGATGAGTCTTGAAAACCGTTCTTCATTTTTTATACCACTGATTGCTGCTGTCAGAGACCTTCAATCTCTTGAAGAGGCAACGTTTCAATCTCTTATACAGGCAGAAGTGTCTGTATATACACCAGGGAAAGGGGTTTACTTGCATTTGGAGGTGAAACACTGGTGGATTCATTTACCCTACAAATCCAGAAAACCTTTTCTTACTTACTCTTCAGAGATGTCCTCAGATACATGCAGCCTGCAGAACAGATTGATTTAAACAGCCCACTTGGCTCACCATTGCAGATAACAGCTAGAGGTCATTTCTGTCCATGGGTGATGAGTGCAGGTTTTCCCCCAGCATATAGATATATAATATCCTGATTATTCTTTCTGGTAACCTCTCATTCATGGGAGCTGACAAATACTCTCAATAAAACCCAAAGGTACTGGGGAGGATGGAGATGGAAAATCAAAGCAGTCACAGAAGCTTTTCCATCAGGGTGGCAAAGGACCTGACTCCTCAATAGCAACCTGGAGGAGGGAAATGTGGGCAACAGCAGGATGGAGGGAAATGACACAGTTGTTTTTTGTTTTTCATTGAGTTTATCATAAAATTTCAAAACTATTTTAAAACTAAGAGGAATGAAACAGGCAACAACAGCAATAGACATGGGATGAGACACAGCAGCCACTGAAAGAAAAAGATGGAGTAAGGTCCAGTAAGTTTTTTCTGGGCTGCTTAATTACTGTGATAATTGTTTATTCTTCCTTCTCTTGTGTTAAAAATTTACTGTTCCACACAGCACTCAACCTGGCCATCAGTGAGGATGAGAAGCCCATGTCAGTGTGTTCAGCTTCCCTCCTGTATTCCAGTCTCACCAGGCACCAGCACCAGGAGATGCTCAGCTGGGAGGAGGAAGGTTTCTCCTGCTTTTTATTCCCACCTTCTCATAAAACAGAATGCAATCCACAGTGGTAACAATATACTGCACTTTTGCTGAATGTGAATGCTCTGAGAATCAATGCAAATAATTATTTAACCATGTGTATAATGCAGACAGTTTATTTTGTTTACTCCCTTTGCCCTTACCCTCACAAAAACTCTGTTGGTACAGCAAAAACAGGCAGTGTGCCAATATATTGAAGTGTTTAAGGTAAACACATCACTCCTTTTCTGTGCATTTTCACATCACTGTGGGCCTGCTCCTCTGCTGCACACATGGGGAAACAGAAGCCCCTGTAGTTAGGCTGTGTTCTTGTTATGCCACAATGAAAAATATGAAAAGTAAATGTGTGATATATTTTGAAATTTATGATGTAAACTTAGCTCGGGAGAACAGTTATCTTCGCAATTTCACTGGACACAGTAGCTTGGTCTTTCAGGTTGGAAGAGCTGTGCTTCACTATGGTTAGAGAGGGATTAGGGAGACTGTGAACAAGTCAGACGAAATTGGCTGAAACATTAATAACCCTTATCACTCCTCCTTAGGGGTTGTTTACAAATGAGTGAGCAAGAGTTGGAGTCCCACAGCTAATGCTTTCATTCTGGCAGAAAGAGCACCTAGCACACAGCAACACATCTCCCTGATACAGGACAGAATGAGGCATGTTAGAAGTTACTGCCTCACATAAGGTGTCTGGAGAAGAGGACAGTGCTGTGTCTATCACTGCCCAAAATCTCTATCAGAGTTAGCAATGGCTTCACTCGTGCACAGCTCACAAACCCAGAAACCTCTGATCTTGAGCACATTCAGATGATGAGAAAAGCACCTTAGCAAATGCAGTAGGTGAATTTCTCCTCTCAAAGGGAATAAAAGAACTCTTTAGTAGTATTTTCCCAGTATTTTGTAATCAGACCAACAGGGTTCCTTCTGTGTTGTCACTGTGCAGTTTGCAGCAAACTAGGGCAGGGATGTTAGGACAGGAGAGCAGGAAAATTTTGATCCAAACGCACTGAAGGCACCATGGCAAGGTACCTGCTGACTTCATGGAGCTTTGACTGCAGCCCTTGGAGGATCACTCACACTGTTATAAGAGTTCTTAGAAGGCCACATACCTCAACGACAGCAGGATTCATGCTTGCTGAAATGCCCCTGCAGAGCTGATGGTGGGTGCAGGAGGGCTGAGGAGGGTTGATGGGGAGGGAGTGAGAGGATAACTGCCACACTCCCACCATCAGCTGCTCCAAATTGAACCCTTAATGCTGAATGAGAGACTTGGAAAGGAAACCTACACGTAGAACACAGAGGAATCCAGCCGCAAAGATGTCAAGACAATCAGCCAGGCAGGATAATTTTTTGCTTGAGCATGTTTTAAGAGCAATTATATTGAGAAAAATTTAGTCTTAATGGTTTATGCATTTTTTAAAACTAATTGCTATAGAAACAAATTAAGTACCCAGATTATCTCGTTCCTGAGCTATCCATCAAAAGCCTTTGTGCTGTGTATCTCGTGCATTTTAAGAGGCTAAGGAGCTCACAGCTGAGCCCTCTCTGCTTCTGAAGGACAAATAGACTGTACAGGGAGGGAGGAGGAAGAGAACAGGTAAATTCTCTGGATATTTTCCTTTGGGCACTGTAGTTCATCATAAAAGTTGGGGCTTTAACGTTTATGATCTCCAGCAGAATTTTCGTTTCCTGTTGTTGGCATTTTGAGATGTGCAGTAAAGTGTTACTGCATTCACCTGGAGAGAGTTAGAAGTTTGGTTTAGCAGTGTTCTTCTGAAAAACTTTGTGCAAATGCTTTCACTCATACAGATGGACAGCCCAGCTTCTGCCTGCCTGAAAAGGTGTATGATGCACGCTAAGGAACAACATGAATGTCAAATAACAGAATAATTAAAATACAGAAGGAAACAAAAGGGGGAGTGGCAAGGAGGTGAGTGGGATAAACAATTCCTAAGAATTTTGTCTTATAAATAAACAATTACATCAAATATAACCTTCCTATCTCTAGATAAACCCCTTAGGTCTGGGTTTAGATTCTCCAGTACTCTGGGTCTGGCACAGATTTGCAGCACCAACAGTATAAAAAACCTCCTTCCCTTTTTTCCCACCCACGTTAATCTATTCTGTATCCATGGTCCCTGTATCACTTGCAGATACATTTCTGCATCACCCAGTGGAGTTTATAATTCTCTGCAGCTCTTAAAATGGTCAGACGTGCCAGTTCATACATAACATTATACAGCTGAAGACACTTAAATGAGACATTGATAATCTGAATAATCAATTTACTTGGACAATCTGATATCCCCCTCCACAAGTTGGATGTGTTCTTTTACTTCCATGACATTATTGTAATTGCTTAAACCACTTTTGTTGGGGAATTTTTTCTACCTTAATTACCTTGTCATTTATTATTAGGGATTTTAATGTGGCCATTAAATGTCACATCTAGTTTTCAGTTTTTTCTCTCTGTCTGGTTCACAATCCTGCAATTTAGAAAGGTCCAGCCATATGCATATTTTTTACACTTTTGACATGTTTAAAACTACACTCAATGCCAGGTTTATTACAGCATTAAACTGATGAACTTGCTCTAATAATCAATGTATAAATAATCAATTTAATGCTATAATAAAGGAAACATGAAACAGCCAACTCTCTGTTGAGTGTGCTGAGAGATGTGCTGTGACATTTGGTGGTCATGCACGGCAACATTTGTACAAGTTTCAATTAGAGAAGGTGGCAGGTTAATTGGGACAGAACACAAAAGCAGTACAGCATCCACAGTAAGCAGCAAGTGCCAGTGATACAAAAAAGGGAAAAAGAACTAGAAACTTCCTTCCACTCCTTCCAGACACACCCTTTCAAAGTAATATTCAGAATACTTGGGTATCTTGAATTAGCACGAAAATATTTTTATATATTTATATGAAAATACACAAGGACAAGCTTTTCTTCATCTACAAAAAAAATGTTTGTAGCTCCAGAGTCCCATTGCAGCTGCTGGATGAGGTGCAGATATGGCTTCCTTGGATTCATAGATATTTCCAGAAAAGTTTAATCTAATGGAACCTGGAACCAGAATTGGAGGGGCAACAGTAATCAAGTGTGTGTTACACAGTGTTCCTGGGTTTCCTGTCACCACATCCTCATGTTTCTCCCCTCACCCCAAGCCTGTCACCGAGCAAAACCCAAATCAGGAGTTGATGAAGAATTGAAGGCTTCCATGGCAACAACATCAGTATTTATCTGTACAAATTACAAGCTTCAGCTAGGATGCTGGAAAAGGGCTCTTAAATCTTTCAGATTGATCAACAGCCATATTTTATACTGCAATTTGTGTATCGCTGGTTTCTGAGACGTGCTCTCTTCCCTTCCCAGGGTGCTGTGCTCACACCATGACAGTTACAGAGGAACCAAGACTGATCTGCTGAGAAACACTAATTGACAGTCACAGTTTGCTCTGCAGATGGATTAAACTGTAAGAGAGACTGGTTTGAAAAAAAAGTGGGTGCTTATCACCGAATCAGTTTTTAACGTGCTCAGGTTGACTGCATTACTTTTTTCATCAAAACCATAATCCTAAACTGAGCTACCAGAAGAGGTTAGGTTTGCTTTTTATTTTCCCTCTTTCATAGACTGAAGGGGTAAGATATGTCAGATACCTCAATGGTTCATCCCCTCCAGGATCAAGCAGCTGACACAGACAGGTCCTCACCTGCAGGATCTGAGGACTCTGTACCACTTCATCTGGAAGGACCTCATGTAGGACACAGGCAACAACCCTGCCTGCAGGTCAACAGCCCAGCTCATGGGGAATTTCAAATACTACAGCTCTCCCCTCTTCCCTCTGGACATTGTCCCTGCATCCAAGATCTGCACTAGCTCTGGTTGTACCCAGATGACGATGCCATAGTCTCAAATGTTTAATTGGAGACATAATCAGGAGGAAGTAGGTATCACTGCTGTACAGTAACTTCTTTGTGCGTGAGGCAATTCCTCCTCTCACACAAACAAGATTTTGGGCAGAGCAGCAGACATATTTCTTTGGGAAGATGGAGAGCCCCGCTGTAACAGTGTGTACACAGATGGTGTGATAGGAAAACAATTCTTGACAGAAATCCAGATAAAATGTGCAACTAGTTCAGTGTATTTAAAGCTGCGATGAGTCTTAAGACTTAGAGAAAGAACATAATTATTGATAATAAAAGAATATTAAGAGTGAGGAAAAAAACATAATTAATCCATGGTTACATAAGCTGTAGCTCTGCCTGCAGCTGGCTCACAGTGGTTGTCCTGTGTAGTTTTCACTGAAGTTTCTTTCCCTGCTGAGCACAAAGTGTGTGAAGGACTGGAGGAGTTGCCTTCTCCCACAGTCAAGCACCATCACCCCCCTCCCGAACACTTCTGGGTCGTGAGCACATTTCAAAGGGCCACTTTGGGAAACTTTCCTTTCTCCCTTGGAAGAGTAGGATTTCACCACCCACTTTTTCCAGAACAGCCCTGCAGGGGCAATAAGAGGAGACACGAGGCTTCTTCCAGCCTCAAATATCACCCTAAACCCTTCCCTGGACATATTCCTTGTTCCCCAAGAAGGGCAAGCAAAGGAAAAGTTTCTCCTTTCAACTACACAGCTCCCTTTCTCTCCCCCCTTTCCCAAGGAGGCCTTTGGGCTGCTGCTGCCACTGCTCCTCCTGCCATGGCTGCTCTTAAACTCCTTCCTAGTGCCATGGGAAAGAAAGGCAAACATTAAGAGAGCACTGACATGTTCTTCTTGTCAGGTGTCGTGTTGTGAACCCACACAGCACCAGAGGTGTCTGGCACTCAGCCCCCCAGGTCTCTGCTATAATGAATGAATACTCATTAACATACCAAAGAAATTAGACCTTCTCATCACGTCATACTAAAGACAGACTCTTGTCCTAATGCTGTTTACAAACCACATTTCAACTTCACTCGGCATGAACAGCACCTTGCTCTCTGTTTTCCCACTGTGCTGAGGCCTCTTCTTGAAGCACTGAGCTCCTCAAAATCAGCTGAACCCCTGCTCTTCCCATTTGTTATTGCTAACCTCCTAGCTTACACTCTGGGCTTTCGGTTTTTTTAATTTTTTTTTTTTTTTAAATAATAAAATGACTGATAGGGACTCAGCTCCTTGCTGGAAAAAACCTGCCCACAACATTGCTTCCAGCCTCATCTCAGAAAGAAGTTCTTGAATGAAAAAAATTAGGATAAAGCATAGCTACAAAATTTGATATGCTCTCTCATAGTGCTCCCTTTAAGCCTAAAAGTTCTGCCTAAATCAATTTTTCACACTGCCTTTTCTTTTGTCTTGCTTAATTCTGATTATACTGTCAAATTACTGTACTTGTTCCTTCATTTGTGGTCCTCACCGTCCTGGATACTTGTATTTTTTGTGTGATGTTCTATATTTTTCATATGCTGTTCTATAAGACTTTCTTCAAATATTTCACTGGTATTCAGATTCACTGTATTTCCATAAGCAATTCCTACAAAAAAAGATAAGTTCCCCTGTCCAAGTTCAGTGCAATTTCCACTCCAATTAATAATCCTGTGAGCCCAATAAATTTATTGTCTACTACAACCCAAAACAAAAAACAGTTAACTTGGCAGTGTAAATACTTTTAAATGTAGCAATTTGCACTCTTTTGAAAAACAAAATATTTTACTGTAACTGCTTATTTCAAATGTGGAATTATATTGAATAGAATTCTTCTCTTATAATGACTATCTCAAATATAGGATATAAATTAAACACAGGACTGAAAATCCATAAGAAACCATGTAATTCATCATTCTTTTGTGGAAATAACAGAATGATCTGGCTTTCCTGCCTTAGTTGAAAGTTTATTGAATCAAGCACTGGCTACACTTGTCTCTAAGGTTACCAGTGCACCACTTTATTTTGGACTGGCAGTTCTGTATATAGCAACATATTGCAATAAAATGTCTCTGTGCTTGTCTTCTCAGAACACTTTTCTTTCTTACCTCTTTCCTAATGGTGCTGAAAACCTTCTTAAGACTGGATTCTACACATTATTTTATTTGTCCAATCTATGTGCCAGGAAGAGGTCGAGAGGCGGAACAAACCAGAGCACTTCTTCAGGCATGTGCTGTGCTCCATTAGGATTTTGGAGGCATCATTTTATTAAAGGAGCTCTTCCGCAGCATTATCCGAGACAAGATACTCTCTCCAGGCATTATATGCCCTTTCCTTTTTTTCCACAGTGAAGCTGGAGCATTTTCAGCCCCTGCTGGAGCTGTAATTGCTGCCAGCTGCTCTGTCAGCTGGGTGTGTGGGGTCGGCCACCAAGTGCCCTGGCCAAGCTCCCACCCTCACCTCAGACAAACTGGAGAACAGCAAGGCGCCCATATTGCTCAGTCATTTTTTAACAATATTCTTCTTATTCCCGAGGCAACAATTTCACACCTTTTCCTATCAATTGTGCTCTTCGATGGACTGAACTCTGGGATTATAACCCCCCTCCACAGAGAGCTGTGAAGGTTCTGCACTGCCTGGGGGATGGGAACACCTCCCTGTGCAGGTACCTGCTCCCCATACGAGCCCTGGGACATCAGCTGTGCACCAACATCAAAATTCTCTTAGAAGCACCCCTGAGAGCTGTACTCTCAATACACTACAGCAGGAAACATCACTTCCTTAGGGAAATATTTCCTAAGCATCTCCCTACCAATTATATTCCCTCTCATGGTTTTATCGATCAGAAGCTTTTTTTTTTTTTCTTTTTTCTTTGGTCATGAAATCTAAAAAAGGGCTGTTAGCACTTCATGGGATATTTTAATTAAGAAGAATTGTACATATACATATATCATTTGTGTCCTCACGGGGTATAGGCATTATTAAATCAATTTTATTGCTGTTAAGTTCCACTTAGGTAAAAGAGGATATTGGATTTCCAAACTAATTATATGGGAAAGAGGTCTAGTCCCAAGTTTAATAGAAACTTTGGACTGCATACACTCAGCTGGTTTAATTTCCTTAATTCTATCCAAATACCTGATCAGCCTAATCTAACAGCACTGTAATTAGCAGACATTGGAAAACAAATATTTTACTCACCACTGCACATTTAGGTGCTAAGTTTGTAAGACGTCTGTAGTTTTACCATTGCAGTGAGCGAATCACTAACACTTGTCATCCACCTACCTCCTTGAAGCCAGGCTCCTTCTCCAATTTCATGTCTGAAATTCAACAGACAGAAGTTTAACTAAAATCTTTCTTTCCTTTTCAAAGCTCCAGGCACCTGGGAAGTTGTGACTCTCCTCAGCCACATCCCAGGAGCTCCCCATTCTCTGTAGCACTCTTGAAATCATCCAGAGGATAAAGACAAGGAATCTTAATGCCACTGAAGATGTTTTGCAGAAGATGCAGCAGTAATCAATGTCAGTGAGGTTCTTCCTTCCCTGGAGGCAACTGACTTGCCAGGAGGAGTTACTTGCGGTAAATAAACACCAGGACCACTGCACCTTGCCTGTGTAATTTGAAGCTGTGCAGAAGAAAGAGGTATTCAGGATCTTTGGGTCGTCTTCCTCTTGCTTCTTTCTTCAGTATCATCTATTAAACCTGTGAGGAGGGATACGAGGTCACACCTTGTATCCTCTGCATTTTATTAAAGGAGCCAACACTTAATATTCCAAGTTTCCAAGGAGAATCTTTGGCTTCAGATCAAATAAAAGCTCTTCTGTCTTAAAAGGTGCAATTTCTCAACTAAATGAACCTAACTGACTCCATACTCAAAGTGCCAGAGCTGAGACAACAATCATCTTCACTTTCAGACACGGGGAGATCTACATAGGCCAAAAACTGAGGAAAAAGGAGCAGTTGGTTACAGCAAATCATAGCAGATGTTAATGAACCAGGTCATAAATAATACCGTCCTTGCTGCCAAAAGATTAAGTAAATTAACTTTAAAAAATAATCAGCCTTTCTTTGTACTCAACAGTCTGGGGAAAGTATTCCAATTGACACACAGTTATGCCCAATTTTGTAATATAATTGAAATTTCAATATGACCTAGAGGTTTCATAGATTTTGCAAGTTGTAGTAGCAGAAAAAGGAGAGAGGAAATCAAGAAGGTAAAGATAAGCTCTAGCAAGCAGTAAATGGATATGCTGATTCCCCAGATTTCCATAAATTAATAGGTCTAGTCTAGTAAGTGTCATATTTTAAGGACAGCTGAATCAAACAGTAATTTTTCAGACCTAAAATGTCATCACAGTGCTTAACAATGGATAAGCTACAAAAAGTCTACACTTTTTGTGCCATTGTGGTGTAATGTGTACTAATTCTTGCTCACTACTGTAGATCACCCAGAGTAATTAATGATTGCTATTAGTTATGCATGCAGACTCTGACAGGTAACACTGTTCAGTTGTGCTGTAAGTGGAAGGATTATTTCAACAGGTCAGCCAAAGTAAAGCGACGTCCTACACCAAATTCTTCAGTCTAACTAGCAGAGCCTGCATCTGGCAAACATTTTTGCAATATCTGAATTCAACTCATGCATAAAAATATCAGTAAAAGCAATTAATCTGTGTCTGATGCTCACCCTTGTGTACACATGTATATAAAAATACCTGTATTTGTAGGACAGTGTGGGAAATAATGAAAACATTAAAAGCATACCACACTTCCACCCAGATTTCAGAGAACACGCCTTTTGAACATACCAGTCTTGCCAAAGGTATTCCTACACAAGTCCATGTCCTATGACACTTTCAAATTCTGGGAAATTGGAGGTGGGATGTTGGAGTAGAAGGAATAGGGCGTGGAGGCCTGAAAAATAGCTACAGGGAAAGGAGGGAACAGGGCGTGGGATCCAAAGATCTGGGATAACACATCTCCCGAGCACTTGCTACTGCTGAGACACAAGCATTGTTTGCTTCCTTTTGCAGGTAGCTAAACACAACTGAATGTGACACACAGCAAATAAGAGCATGGAGTGGCTGTTCTGCAGAGAAACACCAGCACATTTTGGGGGAATGGGCCTTTTCCCGTATCCTCCGCACACCGAGGCCGTGCTCAGCGCGCACACGCAGCTTGTGTTTCCTTCACGGGCATTTGGCTCAAACTGGGAAAAAACCCCTCCTAGAATTCAGCTGGATTAGGAGCTCATTTACCATGTCTGGTTAGGAGAAGCATCAGTACTGTCAGGTGAGCGTTTACTCAGTGACAGGTGTAATTTATAAAATCACAAACCAGCAGGCCCAGCCAACAGAAGGCTTGAAAACGCCGCTCCTCCATAGAAAACGGGAATTGCAAAACCTTGTTTGAATTCTGCTCTTACTTTTTCGTTGTTGTTTTGTGTGATGTTACTGTAGTGCACATAGCAGCCCCCATAAATAGATACCCTACCTACACTGTACTATATGTACCCCATATGTCCTACAAACACCACAAAGCAAAGCCATACTTCGTGGTGACACTGGGACCCAAACAAGGTATCATTGCACAATCAAATTGTATTAAACTAATTGAAAAATAGTTGAACATTGCTAACAAAACAAGAGAAATACTAAACATTAAAAGACAAGAGACTTCTCGGTGTTCCATAAAACCACGCCTTTCAGACAAATTAATTATTTGCATCATAAAAAAAATCCTAACAGCGAAAGAAAATATTCCAGAAGGAAGAGATGAGTAAAAAAGCTTCAGGTGACTTTTCATTACATTAAAAACAATTCTCATTCTCATAAAATATGCAGAACTTTACATCTTAAATAGTATATTTACCTTCAAAAATTACTTTCTTTTTAATCTTGCAAGAAATTAAACCTTAATTGGGTAGGAAAGTATTTGGAATATATCCAGAAATAAAAAAACTACAGCTATTCTCCTATAAGTGGCACAGCATCTGTCAGGAGTTTTCATATACCTTCAGGAAGATATCTCAAATTAAGCCAACACTGTACTTGCTTTCCATGATCAGAGTTAATATTCTGCAGACCCAAACCAGCTGCCTTTTTTATTTCATAGTTTCAATTTCTATTGCTGTACTTCACCCTGGCAAATAAATGGATGCATGAAGGGCTCGCCCTCTGAATAAATAATAAAATCTAACTTGTCAGATCTTCCTTTGCCTCAAATGAAAAACGTTTCATTCCTTTGTGATGATGTTGAAGCTAAACCTTGTTGCTAAAGACTTAAAGAGAAGCCTTGGAATAAAATCTAATGGTGTGTTCGAGCTACATCACCACCTTGATGAACATCAGAATTACATCTGAGACCAGATGGGAGGAAAGGAAGATGCACTATACAAAATATGTCTTCATTTGAGGAGTAAAGTATTACTCAGTGGCATTATACATTGTTAATAAACTTTCTTTATCTGAAACTATAATTTAATATTTATGTATCTAATTTACATGTGACAAAGTAGCATATTCTAAAATTAGAGTGTAACCAGCAAACTATTAACTACTATAAACAATACCAAAACACAACTCAAACATATTTTAAGGAAACAATAGATACATTTTGGACCGGGGAATGATTTCAATTGCAGATATTCTTTTAAATACAGCTGTCAATTACATCTTGAAAAAATTTCTTCAAGCTCAGAAAGGTTTTCTGCTTAGGGATTCCTGGGTATATACATAAAGACCAAGAGCACACCACCAAAAAGTCCCCTATTGGTTACTAGTAGGTACAGTAATAATTGTAAATGCTGAAATTGTGTGGGGGAAATAATTTTCAATATCCATGTTATATGATGCACTAGACAATATCCCCTTTGAGCAGAAACTAGAGAAAATATCGTGCCCTTTATTATCTCTGTGGTTTCTTACGTGTAATAGACAGCAGAAGAATTGCACTTATTGTAACATTACAGTGTTAGATTGCAGTTCACCTTTTAGAATATTAGTGGCCAGAATACTTATGATAGGTTGTGCCTTATGCAAAGATGAATAAAGATGTGCCTTTAAATTAAAAAAAAAAACAAGCAACCACTTACAGAACCAACAGTGAGGCTTAACATAACAAACATGCACTAACCCTACACTTATGCAAAACTAAGTTCTTCCAGGAAACTGTAACCAACTGTTGACCTTCCACAAAGGTAAAGGTTTTGTCCCTTGGTAATATGTTTGGACTTTGTAGTCGAATTCCAGTTTATTAGCTCATTGTCTGTAAATGTGCTGTTCCACTGTGGTATCCTTTAGCTGCCCTTGAGCTTCTGCAGAGTCTGCAATCTTACAGTCACTTTTATTTAAGGTTTTATTGAGCCGCAAAGTAAGTCCCCTTCAGTACTACACAAATAGGCTTCCTTATTCATCCTCTTCAGGTTCCTGTGGTAAAATTGGTGTCTCTTCCTTTAAACAAGCACTAAAAAACCCAAGGATTGTGCTGTAAAGGTGATATTTGCTTTTCTCGGAAGCAATGTTATGACCTTCATCCGGGTAGATCTGGCAGAGGAGAAAGGAAAAAAAGTAAATAGTTTTTAAAGGCTTTTCAAATATTTAGGGCTCTAATTTTCTTTCTCTGATCTTCAAAATGTTTTAGATGACAACAGGATGATAACATTAGTTTTATGGCATCAAGGAAAGCTAATAAAACCCAAAGTAAAAAAACCCAAAAACTCATTCTCTTGGAATTTGAACTTACATAAAACAACCACTGCAGTGGGATCTACAGAAGTGAAAAAATTTATATTCTCAGCCATTGTGCTTTCAACAGTTTACTCAGCTGGCATTCTCAATAGTGCCTAGGCATCCAAATCCCATTAACATTCATGAGGATTAATTACCTCTTGCTTTTAGGGACCTCTCAATATCTCAGCTTCTAAGTGTTTGGCAAAAACTCTTTTTATTAATATTTTTAACTATCTTCCTATCTGGTGTAAAGCTCAGCTTCTCTCTCCTAGGGCGGATGTGGGCATTTTTATCTTTTAAAACAAATTCCACTGGGGATTTCTCCCAAGTGAGGCTGAGCAAACATTTGCAGGCTGAATGAAGAAATCCAGGCCACCAGACAAGAGACCTGAGGAGGCCTGAGGCAAAAAGCTTCAGCTGCCTCCTCAAACCCAGGTGATCACAAGGTTGCATAAGAATGGCTCAACAGGGCTCTTCTGGGAGAACACTGTCATTCCTGCTTCTTCCTCTCTCCACAGGCCTTCACATCCCCTCAGCTGAAACCACAAAGGCAGAAGGAATATTTTCTACATTTGAAGTCCTTTTCCCTTCCTTAAGTGGCACCAACCCCCTTCTTTCCTCCTCCTCCCTGACGTGAACTCACACACTCCAGTGGAAACTACAAGATCACCTAAAGCCCAGCAAAATCAAGGTTTGCAGCGTCCAACAAACATCAGGGATATTTGGAGACACTAATTCAATCAAAACCCTCTTCCAGCAGCATCCATATGCTCCAAGTGGATCCCATGCAGGTCCATACCTTGGCAGAGGCTCTGTCGTGCTCTTTCAATAAATTTAAATGTTGAAAATAAGGGGAAATTACTCTCATGTGACCCAATACCATTTTAGGTAAAAAGGGACCCAAAGTAGTGACATCTCCGTGTTACAAAGAATGCCTATGGATTCCAGAGCACTTTGTATAAAATTGTAGGATAAACAAGAGGAAAAAAGAAAGATGGGAGAGAGGAGGAAGAGCCCAGGAGAACAACAAGATGATATAGCTCCTGATGTCCATACCAACAGTGAGGAAAATGGGATTAAACAGAGTTCTAACTGCAAACTGAGGTAATACCACTCTGTTGTGGTAGAGAGGGTCCTTTGCAGTGAAGAAATAGCAACAGGAGGTTCAATGTTCAACTATGTTTATAGGAAAAGTCACAGGTGCACATACCTGCATAGTGTAATTAGCCCCAGCTTTTATTAGACGCTTAATTAGTTCTGCTGAATGCTGGAAGTGAACTTTAGCTGCAAGAAAACATTTGATATTATTAGAAACAGCTACATTAATATGAAATACTTATCTGTTACACAACTTTGGCAGAAAATATTTCCAGGCTCTGTAATTACTGGATCTGAAGCTGACTATCCTTAAGGCCAGCCCCACCAGCAACAGGGTGTTACAGCAGAGGTTTTGGAGAAGGAGCTGGAAGCCCCAAGGGAAGCCACACTTTCCACAAACTTTGTGAGGACTCCTCTGTTTACCTTTGATTTACACGCACTGTGATAGCTTGGAGATGTGTAAAAACCATTCTGTTTGAACATTGGGGCATTTTATAATTTGCTTGAAAGAAAGCACACTGCCTTTTCTATTGCTTGCTCATTACAGCCCACACTTCTTCAGGTAATGGACTTTCTGGAACCTATCAGTAACCTGAGCTCTGTGTGGCAAAACCATTACTACCATGTCCTAACCCTGCAGAGTTTAGGCTGTGGGTGGGCTGGGCAGTGTCACTGGATGTGACATTGAGCAAGGGCAGCAGGCAGTCAGACTCCCAGGCCAGAGCAGCCTGCTTTGCTCAGACATCTATCAAAGTCCCAATTCCCTCCAGTGCTTGGTTCAGAGGGGCAGAAATTGCTGCCTGCTGCAATCAGCAAAGCCTGAGCACCCAGTATATTTTCATCCCTCTCCCCTGTGCTCTGGGGAGAGGCACTGGACAGTGTTTGCACCCCTCTGGTTGCACTTTGGATCTGTAACACAGGTTTGGCAAGTCACACTGGGGTGACAAGCTGGCACCCTGCCAGCTGTGCCTGGGCACTGTCACCTCAGCCCTCGCCAGTGCGAGGCACTTATTGCTTCAGACTGAGTAAGAAACCTTGTGTTATCCCACATCCACCAGAAAATACTGGGAAAGAAGCAGGCATGTCAGTCTGCACAGAGCAGCTGTTTGCATCACTGTAATTTGTGCCTGCATCAAAACTCATTCTTTAGACTTATTTCAGCTAAGACAGTTCAGAAAAATACACTGCAGTTTAATCTGCAATTACAAATTATCTCAATTGATGAATCTTATGATTCCATTTAAAGTGCTAGAACTTACCCTGTGTTACTCATTCTCTGTCTTAATCTACTGCTAAAAGTACTGGTGCTATTAAAAGGTTCTGTGTAGCTTCAGCTTCAGAAGCTTTGGCACTACCTTGTAATTAATTAGATGAAAAGATTAACTTCGCATTTGGTGATGTACTTCACCAGCTGTACTGATAATTCTGCAGAATTTCTATGAATTTAAAACAACATTAAAAATGTATGTTGCTCTATTAATAATTCATATAATACCTTTCACTAGCAACACAGTGGTCCACAAGATTTAAACAAATAAGAACATACAGCACCTAAAAGGTGCAAATTCTCAGCAAAGGAAAGCGTCACCAGTTCAGAGTTAGAAGTGACAGTTGAAACAAAATAAAAAATCCTATCAGAGGGAAAATGAAACTGCAAATGTACTTGCTAGGTGTGTGCCTCATCAGCCCTCGAACTCCTGCCTATTGGAAGCTCTGACTCCAAATTAGTTGCACCTGTAATCACTTACCATCAGCTGTCCCATGAACTATTAGCAAATCCACTTCTTTTAAACCATGAAGATTGTGTAATACGCTGGATGCCTAGTGAACAAACACACACAAAGCTGTAATTGAATTGCATATTTGAGAGTAAAATGGTCATTTTAAGTTACTTGTTTGTGCTAAATTACCTGATAAGTTATTTCCTCTTTTGATGGAATCCCAAGGTATCTTTCTGAAAAAGCTGATGCTGTAAAAATAAAAAAACCAAAACAACAAACCTTGTGAACTCCAAGTTATTTCTATTTTAAAACTCATCATTTCTGACTTAGAGTCAGAAGCTATTTAAGCCATGAAGTCAAGAGAGATGTTCATTTAGAGACACAGAATGTACCATTTAAACCCACTTTAAAATAGTTTAAAAAGAAACCAACTAATACCCAACCATCTCTCCTCACAAAAAAACCCCCAACCAACAACAAAAAAGCCCCAAACCAAAACACAAGCTAAAACCCAAAGTCTAACAGACCATTAAAGTAATCTGGTCTGGTTTCCTGTGTATCACAGTTGTGCCCAAAACTTCACAGAACCAAATAACCTGTGATTGAATGACAACATGTTTGATATCATAGGGAATTCACTGCTAACCTTAAAAGATTCATTCCTAAGGCAAGACTTGATCCATGCTTGTATATCTAAAGGATTCTTAGAAAATGAGTTAAAATGAGGTAAATGACTGCAAAATCAGTGCTGTCAATAATACTGTGTCTACTGTGGGTTTTGCTGAACTGTCCCAATGGCAGCTTTACTTTTATTCAAAAAACAGACCAAGACAGTGAGGTGAAACCTCATTTATATTGTTACATTATCTGCTCTTAGTTAAAATAAATAAAAGGTATTTTGACTAAACTATCACACAGGTTTAGGGCAGGGAGCACTCACCATATAACTTCATATCTGTGATTGGTGCCACCACAGCTCCACACTTGAAGAGCCGCTCACTGGATTTGAGGATCATCGATGTAATGTAGCCACCGTACCCCTAACAATGGGACGGAGATTTCTGTTAATTTATTTCATTCTAGCAAGAATAAAGCTAAAGGCCATTAGGTGCTAATCCAGTGGTACCATTTTTACAGTTTAAGGGTGCATAAATATCTCATTGACCTGGTCACGACCTCTAATCTCTGCAGTTAATAATAATGAGTATTGTACATTTCTTCACCATCTCCAAAGTCTAACACATCTCTCCTGGAATAGTTGACAGCAGAGAGCCATGAAACCTTTGTGAAAGCTTTAACTTGAGACCACAGATTTCCTTGAAACGACACTGGCAATCCATTTCTGTACACCTGTAATCATTCTAGACTCACAGAAAATGAAATTCTGAATTGTGGCACCTGGGATCGATGATTTTCTCATATATTATGGGCTCCTCAAATTTCTCTACTTGCCATCTTTGTTTTCCCTTCATCAGTACTGAAAAATTGGTATTTCTTCAGGTATTTTTTGTTGTTGTTTTGTGTTTGGCACAACACACTTCAGGAAGACAAAATCATCCCATGACAGGGAATTTATAATGCAAAACACCAGCTGATCCAAAAAAGGATTATGCACCAAGTGCTCACAGTTTTCTCATGGACTTTCACAAATTCTGCCTGCTCGTGTTCTTCATGTCTAAATATTTCATGAACAGATGATTTCAGTGAAGGAATGGTAATATTTGACAACCCTTTAACCTTATTTAAGAAATGTAAGCAAAGAGGACTGTTCTTTGGAATCAATCCATAGTTACGTGGGAATGGACACACTGAAGAAAATACCAAGTAAGAGCTGGATTTTCATGTGTGAGGAACTGAGTTATTCCTTTCCCAAAGAAATTTCAGCCCAGGAGGCCAAGAGCCATAGAGATCTGTTCATGTGCTGGAGGAGATTTCACCTAGGACAATTTCTGAGTGGGCACCTGTAACTTGTATAATTCAAAGAGTTTAGGAGAATAGCAACTTTCCTCTGCCTCTGGGTTTTCTCTGCTTTTACTTCTGTTTAATATTCTGTTTGTGTCTTGTCCAGTAGCTCCACAGCACAATTTTAATCCAAGGATAGGTATTGCCAGGTTATTTATTATTTATTCCATGTTTTCATTAAGAGCTTGTTTAATTCTCCTGAGAGTTTCTTCCTTTTGTGCCTGTGCCCTTGCTTCCAGCCAGGCTTTCCAGGACAAAAACACTACAGAATGAATTTTTTAGAAATCCTTAGAAGCATTTCACAGTGACATTGCTATTCCATACATCCTGATGCAAGAACATGTGGTGCCTCACCCATCTGCTGGGCTTTTGGGGTTAAAGCCTAATTGCCACATTTTCAAGAAAGACGTTGGCTGTGGAATTGCAATGCATTTTTAAACTCTCTTTTCACTTCCATGAATAAAACCACAAACTACACGGAACCACACTTGGCTGTCTAACAGTTCAGAAAGGCCCTCGGATCGTGCATCACTCGGGCTTGCACCCCACACAGAGATAAGTAAGCATTGGCAGAGTGCCTGGCAATTTCCCTCACTGTGCCCTTCTGCACAGTCTTGTTACTCTTGTGCCTCATTGACATCACTGATTGTGACAAGAATTTTACTTCTGTGCAGTTCTGAAACCTCTTAAAGAGCTCCCTGAAAGTGTACATAAGTCCAGCTTTATGAGATCAGCATTAAGCCATTCCAAAGTCAGCTTCTTTTCAAGCAAAGTGCATATTCTGTTTTCATCAGTAAGGCAATTTAATGCATAGAAAGAAAAAATAAAACTTTCCCTATCTTGTACATGATAAAAAAGAAATGAGTTTTAAAGTAGATTTATAATTGACTCTAAAACAAGCAGAGTGGAGGAAAACACAATTAACCCAAAGAAACTGTTAAATATATTTTTTTAGCATTAATTATAAAACTGAATTTTAAATTTTATGATTTTTTTTTCTTTTGACAGTAAAAAAACAACTCTGAAAGGTTAACTTGGAAAGAGGAAATTTCCCTGAATTCGAAGCAATGTTGAAAGCTTATCGAATTTCTCACTCTTCATTCCCCAATACTTCTCTCAGAAAATAAATGCAGGAACATGGTAATCAATAATATTTTGTGAAAGAAAATTGGGAGTAGGCCTTGGCTACATGCATGTCCTTCAGTAACTGTCTCAACACATCACTCTTAGGTGTTGCAAAAAGATAGTGATGAATCTCTGTCAGAAAACAAGTGGAATTTTCAAGCAGCAATGAAAAGAACTTCTGAAGTCAAAACTAAGCAATTCTGGATGCTTAGGGATTTCATTCCACAAATGGTGTTTTCAATCATTTGGGAAGAGGATATGGAGAAATTTTGATGCTTCTATGCACGTGTCTTTCATATACAGTGGTAACAGGCATTAACCCCTGAACAGAAATGTGTGCCACGATCACCTGGTGGATGAAATTGGCCCTGCTTGTACATCCTCAGCTGGAAAATCTCTGGCTGCTCTCCTACAACCCAAATACTGCTTTTGACCCTGCTGAAATTCTTGCAGTGACGGTTTCTTCAGCTCAAGGAATGCGGCAGGAGCTCAGATCTTTGAGGAAGGTCATGTTCATGTGAAATGCTAACAACAGTCACAAACATTAGCCAGTCCTCAAAATGCTACCATGAAGGAGGTAAATGTCAATCTTCTCATCCTGCATCCAGACAGACTGAGACAGGAAGGTTAAATGACTTGCTTGAGGCTGTGCAGCAACTCAGCAGCAGAGTGGGAAAGGCAACTAAGGCACTTTATGGTGAAACACATGCTGCTCCTAAAAGCGATGACTGGGGGGCACTTGACCATGGTTTGTTATTGCTTTGAGCTCAAAGGCACAAAACAGCTTCACTTTTAATAAAAAAAAAATTAAAAAATTAAAAGGTTGTGCATGCCACTTCATAGATGAAGCAGAAGTTGTGTGGTGTTTCTACATGGCATTTAAGTAAAACCTGTAAAATGAAGGCCTTGTTGCCTTTGTAAAATTATGGCTCAGGCCTGTTCCTTTGGCTAGAGAAGGGCTGTGAGAAAAGTCCGTGAGAAGAAAAGCAGTTAGTTTTTACCCATGAGAATGTAGTATCAACAGAAGCAAGAAAGTTAAACAACAGAAGGAGAACAGCAACATATCCGCACCTGTTATTTTTCTGAATGCTTGAATGCATATACTATAGGTAGCCAAGGGTAGTGTATTGTAGTTAATGATAGCCAATGAGTCTATTGTAGTAGTTTAGCAGCCAGTGAATATGTAACACGAATGATAACATACAAAAGGTGTATAGAAGAGGCTGCTTTGTGTAATAAACGAATGATAACATACAAAAGGTGTATAGAAGAGGCTGCTTTGTGTAATAAACGACTTTTTGGCCCTTGAAAGAGGCACTGTCAGTGTGTGTGTGGCGACTGCCCCAACAGTGACATTTCTAATTGCTGCTGTTCAATAGACATCAGTAAAATGATGTTTAGTTTGATACTAAAGTCGAGCCTTTGCCTCGTTGTGTCTCGTGCCAGGGGCAATGACATGCACACAGCTGATAAAATAGCTAAGGCAAGATTTCTCACTGGTGCAACAAGGAACTTGCTGACTGTACCACAGGGTAGGTGCTCAGCTAAGCTCAGGGGTCAGTAAAACATTCAGATATAAAACCTGTGTTTTATAGGACAACATTGTCAATTTAACTGGAGCCCAGATATAAAACTGTAAGAAACAAGCTTTCACAAAAACCAAGTCCCTATTAAAATTTCTAAAGAAAGCAGAATTTTTAACAAATACTTTCTCCTTCAGATTATGAAATGCAAATAGTGTTATAGCATAAAACTGATTTTATTCACTTAAATACCCATTCTGACAAAAAAATACTGTACAAAACAGACAGTAAACTATAGATGGTTTTTTTTCTTCTCCTTTAATAACTGAAATTGTCTTTGAAAAAGAGAGAACTATATTTGTTTATGAACTGAAAGTACTTTCTTAAAGAATCATGATGATATATCCTGCTATTTTTGCACATTACCTTTCCAAATATACCCAGTCTCTTAGGATCAATGAAGGGCTGTTTCAAAAGTGAACTGAAAGGAAAAAAAAGTTTCTTTTTAATTTTTGCAAAGTAAAATGGTGGATTTTACTTCCTGAATATAGCATGTAAAGAACATTATTTGTGCATTAAGGAACTGTCAAACATGCAGATCAGATAGAAGAAGAAATTACATCCATACAAGTAGTACTGCACTGGGAAATGTGATTTCCTTCCTAATTCCTTTTTTATAAGGCAAACAGTTGGTGTTTGGCCCGTCTCACCTAATTTAGATATCTGAATTTAAGCATCTTGTCTAAATTATCCATTTACATCTGCTTTTCAGCTAATGGAGAGAAGAGAGATACCCTTTAGCATTCCTACACATGATGGAAACTTCTCTTAGTCTGGGGAGGATCATCCTTCAGAAGTGCCAGGACTTTCCACTCACTAGAGCTTAAATGGCTGGCTTTGACCACGTGCCTAGCACCAGCTAAAGGAAGATAAGATGAATGGAACTGCTTGAATCTAGATAAATATACAAATAATTAATTGTCTCATCAAGGCCATTAATCATCTAGGGTAAATTATACAGAAAAGACAGAATAACCTGAGGGGAAATATCAGACACATCTTCCTATCCATGGAATGGTTGAAGCATCAACCCCTTTCAAAAGAAGAAGGAGAAAAAAATATCTGACTTAAAATCTGTCTTTCCCTGGGAAAACCCAGAAAAAATCCATCTAGACCTTGGTATGAGCCATTCTGACATGCACACCCTGAGTAAAGAGTGTTGTCAAAGCTACACATGATTACTTCACAGATGGAAATTACTCCTTTCTGCAGCTAGGGGACTTATATCAGTCTGCGAATGATAATGTAAATGAGAAATAAAAGGCATCTGCCCAAATTTTGCTCTCATTTATTCATTAGAGCTCCATTTGTTTTGTGTGATTACTCTGGAACTCTGTGGTGGAAATGAGAGCAGTATCCTATGGTACAGACCTAAAATACTGTAACACAAATGCATTTAAACGTTAATGTGTACAGCAAGAGATTTACCTACAGAATACATACAAATATGAATTAGCTCAAGTGGCATATTTAGATTGCACAGAGCAGGACAGCTTTATCAAGAGAAGCACCAACACAAAAAAAGCCCCAAAAACACCTCTTTGATTTTTTATTTGCTGTTTGTAATGGAAGGATTGTGGTTTCAAAATTTGCAACTGCATTAAGAAACAAACATTAACAATGCAGAGAAAACATTGTGGGCAGTTTTAGTTCAAATGCTCATTCATCCAGGTGGAGGCAGGGTGATAGAGAAGAAGAGTTTGCACATACGTACTCTATGGCTGCTATTTGGTCCTTCACTTCCACTGATCCTAAGCATCGGTGGACCTCCTGTAGGATCTTGAGGCCTTGAAATCCACTCCCTCTGCCATCGAATCGAGCTACGATGACATTATCAGAGTTGACAAGCACTGAGTCCCAGTCAATGTGAAACTTATCTGTAACCAACTGGCTGCCTGGAGCTTCATCACTGCAAATACCAACACACCAGACACAAACGAAGACTATTGACAATGTGATGCACTGTGCCGAGCTCTGATATTTTATTTAACCTGCGTGGCAGAGTTCAGTCGGTTATGCAACCCTGCTGAGCTACTGTCACTTCCATCAATACCATCCCATTAGTGCTGCAAGCCCTGCAGCAAAATAATTCCTTTAACTTTGTAACCACTATGCTGCGGTGCTGCCAATACCTGAATGCACGTTGTTGAAGGACACAGAAAATAAAAGCAGTTCGTGCTGCTTATAATAAAGTGAAGAAAAAACCCCAAACATAATCACTAATGGCTAGCTCAGCCCTGAGAAGGCTCATGCAGAATTTGTAAAGTCGCACTGAACACACAAAAAGGTAAAGTCATTCAGCACCCTGATTACCATCTTGTAGGATATATAATACTATTAAGAAGGATGTCATCTTAGAAAACAAAAATAATTGCATTATTGTATCCTTGAATGGATTTTTTGAAATAGAGTACAAAGAAGACTAAAGTATACACTGGAGAAAATTATATTATTTCATCCAAATTCATATCAAGAAATGGATGCAGGCAGGAGTGATAAGTCTATTTTACGACCAAAAAAAAAAAGGTGTTTTACAGCACTAAAGGTGACATAGAATGGGAGAATGCAGTTTCTAGAAGAACAATAAGATTTTCCATTGAAGCCAAATACACTATTTTCCTTACAAAGAAAATAAAATGTCAGTTTTAAAAGGGAAGTTTGTCATTATTTTCCCCCAAGATAAACACAGAATAAAAGAGCAGGCTACCATGAAGTTGTACAAAATGCAAAATAGTTCTATGCTGGCTGCATCTGCCGGAATAGAATGCAAATTAAAACGTAAAAGTGTCTGTGCTGGCTGTATGGAAATTAAATTGGATGGATGGTCTGTGGGAAAATCCTGTCTAAGGTGAAAGAAAGATGAAGACAGAAATTATTATTTTGCCAAGCAGACTTATGTAAACCCTGGGGAAGAAAGAGATAAAATATCCTACAATAAGTATTGTCTTTTTTATACAATAACATGCTGATTCAGTATCTGGCTTTGGCTGTGGATAACACAGACCATCTTCAAGGTAACCACTCACTTAATTAGTAAGCATATGATGAACATATGTCTTCTCAAATTCAGTCAGTACTGTCTATTTAGTTGCTATATCATGTACTGAAATCAGGATTACTTGGTTACAGGCTCAACCACAACACATTATGCTTGATGTACCATCTTCCTCATCAGGTTTATACTTGGCTTTATAAAAAGAAAAGAAGGACATTTTTTCTGGTGTATTTAGCCAATTTAGTTGTGATTACACTGATTGCTAACAACGTGAAGCAGTGAGTTTGGAAATACTGTCAAGTGAGCTCTGCAGAAAACACATACTTCAGGAAGTATGTAATCATTATTATTTGCAATAAGGAGCAGAACAATACTTCCAATTTCTGCTCATTGCACAGAGCAAGGTTTTCAGAAGCACTACACATTGACACAGATGTTTTCACAAAGTATTTATCATTTCTTCCAATAATAGGAGCTATTAAATTTTCTGTTGTTCTTTCTTTTCTCTGCCTCTGTCTCGTGGTTCTTTTACTCAGAGTTTGGACTGAAACGCAGGAGACGCGGAGTTTTTCTTCAGACTCAGATGTTTATTATTTCTTATCTATGGAACAGCTGCACAGAATGCACCTCTAAGTTAACAAGGTGAAAATGGCCCCTGAGTTCTACCTTTCAAGGTCTTTTAAAGCCCAAACTACCCAATTATGGAATGCCAACTAATTTATTTTTACTTATAATCCAATAAATAATCATCCATGTTCCGCACTGTGCGTTTTTTGAACCAATACCAGATCACCCAGGCTTGTGGAGAAGAAGGAAGAACAAAGAAGAAGAAGAACTAACCTACACCCAAAATCCTCCATCTTGTTACATGTATATTACTATATCCCAGAAACCTACATTTTCTACATCTCTCCATATTCCACCCAGTGATATAACAAACTTCTTTTTAATTGCACAGCAACAATCTCAGTGCTATCACATAATTTGGGAAGCCTTTCCCAAGGCCTCAGGTCAAATGCAGCGTGATTTTGAGGATCACTGTCTGTCAGCACTGAAAGACTGAAATTCTCTGAACCCAGGGTTCCAACAAGGAGCCTCAGACCAGTTACAATTATTTGTAAGTTCTTCCAACTTTCCACAACAATATGTCAGAAATATCCATGTCTGACTAGGCAACTTTCCAACAGATTAACACATTCCACACAAGTGAAAATACCATGAGTCAGCCTGCTTCCCTCCCATCAAATATGAGAACAAAACTAATACACTGTTCACATTTGATTAATACATGTTCTATGTCTAGGTTATACATACATCTGGTGTATATATATATATGTGTGTGTGTGTGTTGTATTTCTAGACACTTAGGAATAGGAGAACAATTACATTTATAACCCTTTCTCTAAGCCAGAAAGTGCTTAAAATGAAAGTGTTTTAAATCAAAGGTGATACCCTTAGAGAATTTCTTCTATTAAAAAGGAAAAAACAGAACCTCAGCAAGTTTCTCAGTGGATGAGAACTGACAGTGATGGTTTCTCAAGCTCCTTTTTGGAGGCCATAGCTGGGCTACTTTTGGGCTCAGACTTTAAACACTACACATCGTCCAGCCCTGAATGATGGATTGTTTGATGTATTGCTTTTGGAAGCAATTTTCCAGTGGTTAGTTTATTTCAAGAATGTCCATACAGGTAGTCTGTCATAGGCATTTAAAGCTATTTCCATTGAGGTCCATATCAAAATTCCCATTAGCATCAAAAGGTCTCTTTACTCTTCAGTGGCCACTATAAAATGATAGTGAGTATCTGAGGTGTGCTTCTGTCCTCCAGAGAGAGACAGCATATATTCTAATCACCCTTTAGGCCCCATTCTTAACCTTTTATGTGGGGCTTCTGCAAGATATCTATCCTTTACACAAGTCTGAACATCATCCTGAGGGCTCTGTAGCAAAGCAAGGCTGGTCCTACAGTGCAGTAACATGCACAGCCTGATTTGGGAAGTTTGTCCTGCTTTTACAGCCATCTCGAAGGTCAGGCTTAATGCTTATCACTACGCACAGCCTAATTATAATTAACTTTTCTTCAGTGGTACACTCATCACAGAATTATTTTTTGACCCCACTAATAAGCCTGGAAAAAAGTCTGTGCCATTTATGCCCAGGTGTAAAGCAAACACAGAAATCTTCTTCCCACCCAAGTATGGATGGCCCTAAGGGAATCATGGACCAGCCAAAGCACTACAGCAAAATCAAAGCCATCACCAAAAGGGCAAACAAAGCCACAGGCTCTTCAACATCCTCAGGGGTTCCTAAAGGAACATCATCTCCAGATGCTCAAACAACTAGAGCAGATGATCCAAATGAAGACTATGCCTAGTTCTTTCTGATTCATTTTTCTTCCACACAAGTGACGGCGCTTGCATTTTTCCTTTTTTTTTCACTCCTGACTTTCAAGGTTCAGAGCTGCCCAGGGTGTCTTTGACAGTGACTACACTGTGATTCCACTGAGGCAGCACAGCTGCTGATGGCTTGGGCACACTGCTGACGTTCAGAGACGTGGTACTGCTTAAATAGGCAGAAACCATCAACAATACACCAATACCAATGAGCTCAGGGGGGGAGTTTGTGGGCTTCTTGCAAGTCAGTCACACACATCTCAGACTGACGGGAAAAAGGGGCAGCTCATTATAAGTTTATATATTGCTGAAAAAAGAAGAACCTGTTCTTCCAAATTCTATAACCGAAAGCTTAAACTGAAGTCTCTGTTCATGACTCGAGTTCCAGCCCACAGGGAATAATGTAGTGTTAGCAGAGAAGCTGTTGTACTCTGAGCAGTACTCCTCTGCTACTCTGCTAGCATGGCTGCAGCAAAATCTGTTCCATATTTTGCACCATTAAAAAACAAAGTGACAAGATTTTGAATAGGAATTTTAGAAGTTATAGGACTGACCGAGCAGGGGGGAAGACAATTTTAAAAGATGAATGGCAAATAACTGCTGTCATCCCTGCTTAATCTCCAGTGTATGTCTTTATTTCTGCAAAACTGTGGATTTGGTGCAGCATATGGAAAAGGTAACTTGACAGCAAATATGTGAGAAAGGCTAAAAACCAAAGAATAAAATCTACAAAAAAAAATATCCTCGTTTGTTTATGGTGAAACTGAGTGGGGAAAGATTGTTTTGCAAAACTGGTGCGATAGTAAAATACACTTCCTTTTCAGATTTCACGAGCATCAGTTTCCAAGCACACCCACCATTACTGGTCAAAAATCAAAGAGCCTGAAAAGCCTCAAACATTGAGAATGAAAAAAGGGTTTTCTCTCTGTTGATATGCCCTGTTCAGATATATCAGACTGAAGCTAAAGACAGATTGTGTGTTTACAACTCCTCCCTGCAATATGGTCACACAAATTAAAACACGTCACCAGAAGAGATTCCATTATGAGTGTAGAAAACGTGATAGGCAGGACTGAAGCACACAACATAATAAAATAAAACTGTTATTCTTAAAATATCTTTCTAAAACCCTTGGGGCTGAAGACTTCAAAAATACAATTTTGAGAACGAGAGATGTAACCCTGTGATAAGAAAAGGAGGTGAAGTTATGAATCTCCTTTTGTTTTTCTACAGAAAATTAAATGAGCACTTTATTAGAGCTTAGTGAGATACGTACTGCTGTGGGGGAAGTGGGAGTAGGGGAAGCTGAAAGAGGATGGATCTCAATGATTCCCCAAGACTTTTGTGTGGACAAGACTGAAGGGAGAGAGCAGATCCATCACTGCCCACAGCACCAGGACTGCTACTGCCAATGAAACAGTTGGAATGAGCCTCCAGTCTATTCATCTTTTAGACTAAGCTAAATGAATCCTCCTCTAGGCCTTGAGAAACATTACAAAGCTCAAAAAATGGGGAAGAAAATCTAAAAGAGAAACAAAGAAAAGACTCTCCGTCTAATACTTTTATGTAACAGAAACACAAAGGTCAGTGAAACACTGGCTTGCTCTGCAGAGGCAGGATGAATATAGGCATGAGGTGGACGGCTGGCAAAGCAATCAATGAATCCTTCACATGACTTAGAGATGCCCTAAAAAGTAAACTTTTCAGCAGTTTTACAGAGGAAAACCTGGCCAAACAAAAGGGATTTCAGGGATGTCCCCCATGCAAGCATATTGCAATCAAGTAGTGGAATCTACCAGATATTTTTACACTGTTCCTTCTCCTGCCAGTTAAAATGAGTAATATCCTTTACAAGTGAAAAGGTACACAAGAAGGCTGTTAATTGGCAGTGTTACTGCACCTCAGATCTTGAGTATTTCCCAAAATTTGTATTATGCCTCTCTATATTTCTTCTAGTCTGTTAATAGCTTGCTCTCGAAGCTGCAAAAAACGTTCACTTTTCAACCGTACCGTCTTATCTTGCTATCAGTCCTGAGAGTGCATTCACTGGGGGCATGAACAGGTTTGATTGCCTGTGCAAGGCCTAAAACTCTCATCAGTTCAAAACCAGATAAACCAACTCCTGCTTATGACCAAAATATAAGAAAACAAGTAAACAAACAGAAACCTCTTGGAGACAATTCACTGCTACTTTGAAGAATACTTGGGTTTTTTTCCCCCTCAAATATCACAACAGTCTTTCCACTGATTCAGTTTTACAATATCCACTTACATATTGGACAACTTTAAACGGTGTTAAATAATAGATACTGATATTTAAGATACATTATCTACACAGTTGAAGGAATGAGGTTAATTACGATCAAAGCAAAATAAAGAATGATTATCAACTCTGATTTTATTACCCAGGTTAAATGCCAAAGTCTTTACTTAATCATTTCCTGTGTGTTACCAAGAAGTGTATCTTCCAACTTTTTTAATGAGTAAGGTGAACCATAATGAGGAGATCAAGGATCTAAAATTTAAACTTTGCTCTTAATTATATAGAAAAGAGATGGTAATCACTTTTTCAGGCAATTGCCGTGCAGCTCTCTAATATACAGCTACACTGTGTGTATTACATCAGAAGGAAACTGAGTGTGAAACATTATCCGTGGTTTAGGAGAACAAATGCAAGAAAGGAAAGTATTTTAATCTATTTAATATTTTATGGGCTACTCATCACAATTCTGGAAAGAAAAATAGTGCCAGCCAACATAACTGGTTTCTGTATGAGATCTGTTAAACATCCAGCCATCCAGACGGACCTAAATTTTAACACAGCAATACAATGATCTACTATTTGAGCATTGTAGCTTGCTTTGCAGCTGCTAATGGATGAATGTTCACACAGTCTTTATGTTGAAGTTTGCAGGATAACCAGGTCCTGCTGCTTAAGCTGAGCTTGTGTCTACATGGAACTGTACTCAGTTCACACCCAGGTTTCACATCAGGACCGGATTCCACTGGTACAAGCTTCCTTCCACGGTTCAGCCTTAACACTCAGGAATCTGGGGGTCATGTTCTGGAAGTTCACATCTACCTGCAGACACCCTTGCATGAATACAGAAGCCTTATGATAGTCATGAAGCTTTGAAGTGGCTACTAGCTTTCAGTGATTTGAAAAAAGCCGAATAACAGATTACACCAAACCTCATCCCTATCATAAAATCAGCCATCGTCCTCCTTCCTTCCTTCCTTCCTTCCTTCCTTCCTCCCTCCCTCCCTCCCTCCCTCTTTCCTCTTTTCCCTTTTCAAAGTGCAGTGCTACTGAGATGGAAAACAAACCCCACTTCTCTGCTAATACTCCACTTTTCTGCTCTTATATCTTCTGGTTTTATATTTCTAAGTGCATGTTGCCTGGATCAAGATGTTTTATAGAATCTCCTTTCCAAAAAAAATGGACATACAATTAAACCAACATTCTTACCAAGGACATTGGTAAGCATACATTTTCAAAGGTTTTTCTCTCAGTAGCTGGAATATAATGATAATCATATCATGGCTGAGAATGTAAGAAGGAAACCAGGGGCAGCTGAACAGTTGGAAACACAGCACTTGTTATCAGGCACTAATTCTCATCTAACACTGCTGGCAGTAGGAACAGGGTGTTTCTCCATCAGTCCCAACAGTACCACTCTGGGACTCAGGAAAGTCAAATATCTGGGAAATGATATCATCTAGACAACTAATCAGTGTTCCCTATAAAAGCTACATGTTCTCCTTGGACCTGAATACTTTTCTTTTTTTTTGTTTAAAGTAGTACTTCTGATCATGAAATAAACCTTAGGATGTCAGTTTGGAGCTCTGTGGGTCAAGGAATTACCCCCTATACACCCACAGATATCCAATCATTCTTTCTCAAGAGCTAGGCAGAATTTATTAGGCTCAAATAATCATCCCACAAGGGAACCTCCCATAACTTTGTGACAGTTTGCAGTTTTATATTTCATTTGGGGATATCTTTAATAGAAAAAGGGACTGCTGGCAACCTTAGTTTTAAGTCTGTAAAAAGCTGCTGAAGAAATGCAGTTTATTTTAACTCCTTTCTCATCCAGGGAAGAGGAGGACACAAAATATGCTACATGAGCCAGGGCAGATTTGAAATCTTCAGTTTCATACTTTCATTAGTATACAGGATTTTCTAAAAAGAACCCCCGCTGAAGCTAACATTGAGAAGTGGGTATTGCAAAGGTAAGGATCTGACCTAAAAGAACCAAAGTCTTCATACTATAAATGTAGTTACAACAATCTGTATTCATAAGTTGATGAATTTCCTTTTTATCCCACACGCCTATCATAAAAAAGTAAAACTATTATAAAACATATCCATACATTATGACTTGGCCACATTATTTGCTCTCTGGGTACCGACAACTTTGGTAAATTTAAATTCAGACCTTGCCTCAATACTGTTCTCAGATCTTTAAACTCTTGATATCTCAAAACATTTCAAAATAGTATTTTCTTTAGCTTTTTTTTTTTCCTTTTTCTGTGATTTCTGGCCTTGGACTTCTCAGGTTTCTGATCTTTCCCTTCTGTCTTCTCTAGGTTCTACACGAGTTTATAACCCTGTATTTTACCACAAGTGTGTATGGCAGATCATGTATTTACTAGGCTACTTGAAAAGGGAAGCGTTGCACTGCTAACACCTTTAGTTTCCTTGCTCTCAGAAACAGGAATAAGCACAAGTGTTTGCAAGTCCCTGCAGTACTGCTGGGGTCAATTCACAGAGTCAGTTTGCCTTTGGCACTCGTGTAAGAGCTGCTTAAAATATAATCATGCCTCCAAGATCATGCCAGGAAATGCTGCAAAGATGAAATAAAATCCATGTGTCCTGTTTCTTCACAAGAAAAGAAAAATATGTTCGTCAGCCAGCTAAAGCAGAGAGCTTCCACAACTGCAGCTAATTACAACTGAAAATTCTGAGTTTTAAAACACAAACTGGGCTTAAAAATAATTTCTTGTTACTGAAGTTCATGTTAATTTTTTCCAGCTGGGACTGGAAGAAGCTCTGTAGGTCCAGGAAAGCTCTCTCCACCCGTGCTGAGTTTGGATGGAGAAAGGAGTGATGCCCTGAGCTGGCCCTCACCACTTTTCCCAGGTAGGCTTCAACACATGACTCTGTTCTTTTCCTCTGCTACACAACTTAAAGGCTGACTCACCCTGCAAGAAACCTGTGCTTTTCTTTTAAAGGAACAGCACAGGTTTCCAAGAAATACCATCCTCCTCCCTCGAAGGTTTTCTACAAAAATCAACCAGCTTTGGATCATGCTTATCATGCCTTCAACCACTGATGATCAAAAGTAATTTTTTCTTCATTCTGGTGCTCCTAACAGCAGTTTTGCTTTATGTATATCAACTGAGCCCCTCCTGGAAGCTCTACTCATTTCTCTCAGGGATGAAAAAGGAGCACATGCTCTGAGTGAGATGCTCTGTGGGTAGCATCAGTAAGGGTCCAGGAAACACTGCAGGACAACTCGAAGCTACACCCTCAGAAACAGCAGTGCCTCCCGTCCATGAAAGCACAGCAAAGCACAGTTAGGTTTGACTAGCTCAGGAAAACCCCAGGCATCCCTCCCAGACAGCACCTGCCACAATATCTTCCCAGGAACAAGCTTTTTGATTTCTCAACTCAAATCAATGGGATATTTTTCCTACAAAAGGTTAAAGAAGAAAAAAAAATTAATTTCAGATTTAAATATTTTCTATGAAGCACTTTTTTATTATTTTGAGTGATTCTACACAGATACTTACATTATTAATAGGAGGGCATACTGGTTTCGATCCGTGAAATCTTTTGGCAGTGACAACTGTAAAGGGAATTCTTTTAAGAAAAGAGCAAAACATTAAAGGCTGGTAGTTACACAGATGAAAAACAGTAACATTGTAAAAAAGCTTTTGCCTTCTTAAAGTAACATTTTGCCAGATTTACCGTAATCCTCAATGTGAAGCATTTTGATTTCAGTCTTGTAATTCTTTTTCTTAAAAACAACTTCTTTCAACACAGGGTTATTTTCCAAAATATAAAACTCTACAAAACAGGAAGAAAAACCATGTTGAAAGGCATGGAGAATCATCACACCAGAGATACATCAAGATTCAAAAAAAGTTAAAGAAAAAGAGAGAAGTGTGCAATGATCTTGCAAATTAATCTTGCAATTAATCTTGTAAATGAAGTCCTTCTGTAAATACTTTTTAAATAATGCAACTACTTTTCAATTCAAAAAGATACACATCCAAATCATTTTTTTGGCTTTGGCAGGCTTTGTTTTCATTAAGCACTACCAATGAAATCTCTGATGACCAACATGAGTATCAGCATCTCTGACAAATCCTAACAGCAGCTGTTGCAGCACGAGGCTGCTCTGCTGGGAAACATCCTAAGCCTCATGCAGGCATCCTTTTCTCCAATATTTCCTATTGCAAGGCAATATTTAGCCAGCACAGCTAAATGTGGTCACTGCATGTCCTTATTTGTCTTCTCCACTTTGACCAAGAGCAAGACCATCAGCTTGGTTTAAAGCTGCAGACTAATTTGAAACAACCCTTTTGCCCAGGAAAGAATGGCTAATTTGTTCTTTTTTTTGTTTGTTTGTTTTGTAACTCAAATTACCGATCTTGCTTCCAAAATTTAAATTTTTTAAATTAAATAATAAACTCTTCACTTAGGGCCAAAACAGATAATCTGAGGAGAATGCTTGTTCTGGGCAGTCAACCAAAATGGTATAATTATAGTCTGAGGATGGAATAATTGAAATAATCCTTAATCATTCCTTTATGAATTGAAGAGGATAATCTAATCTTGCACTGAAACACTCATGGTAAATTATCTCTCTTATTATTTGGCTTTTTGTTCTTACAACAAACAACGTCCCTCTGTCCTGACCTGCTTTATTTTACCCTAAGGTGCTGCACATAAATCTCTATTTCAGTAATTCACACTCAATAGTACTTTAGATGCAGGTAATAAAGAGCAAAAGTCTGCCTTCACAGAACTGAGGAGCTCCACAGAAGTCTAAAATGCATTTACTTTGAGCAGTAAAGTCTAAAATGCATTTACTTTTCTGAGCTGGATAAAACTCCCTGCCCTTGGTGTGCCACGGCACTGGGCTTTGCAAACACAAACAGTGGCATTAAAAAAAAAGGAAAAAAAAAGGGAAAAAAAGAAAACCAAAATTCAGATATTAATTAACACTTCACAGCATAGCACTATTGATCAGGGTGCTACTTCAACATGCAAGATTAGCTCCACTGTTATGGCTGAATCCTGACTGGCCCAAGACAAAGGGGATGCAGACAGGTACAGTTCAGGACTTCTGGATTCTGGGAAAAATCCTGGGGATAATCCAATTCATGAAATGAGGATATGTAAGAATTGGTTTAGTGCCTTTGAATGAAAAGTTGTCCCCATTTCCTGTAATCCACAGCTCCATGCCAGTGAAATAACAGTGGAGCTGGAGATAGCAGAGTTGTTACCTCTGCTGCACCACCAGGAAAATTCAACTGCTGAAGAACAGTTTTCCATTACAAAGCACCTCAGCAGCCAGGAAACAGTAACAGACTTGGTCTCGATATACAAAAAAATAATGAGCAAAACTTGACAAATAGAGGTATAGAATACCCTCCTAAAAAGCCTTTATTATTGGATTTGTCTTCATTGAAAATGTCAGTGGAGTTGTTCTGATTTGAGAAATATAAGAGAAGGACTAAATCACCATATGTAGGTCAGCTTTTATGATCAATCTTCCAAGGACTGTACCTGACTTCAACATAATTGGATTGTAACTTTAAAAACATCTTTAAAAACACAGGGGGTGTACTGCAATGGCAGCAAGATCTACAAAGAAAGTGAAAAGGATGAAGACCAACCTGCCATCCAATTTACTCAAGTATAAACAGAAGGTGAGTCACATGCACTTAGTACAAAACACATCTGAAAATCTGGGAAAGTTTTAGTCATTTGATTTACTTCTCTCCTTATCATTTGCTGCTGATAAAAGGTAATTTATAGCACTTTATATGAATTAGTTTTCATGTACTTGCATGACGTTTTCATGTACGTCCTTTCCCCTCTCCCACGCTCCCCAAAGAAATTAAGGATGGTAAGAAAATTTACTTATTTCATAAGATATACTCACTGGCTGTATTGCTCGTCCTGTGCACGCTTACAACTGGAACACCTGGTCCTGTTTTGAGGAGAGAAGAAAAACAGGGGAAGGGTGGGGTAGTTCGTACTCTGCAGTTCAATGACAAAGAATGGGAGCACCAGTGACCACACAAGATGGGATCCTGGAAGCTCCACACACACAACTCCCTTCAAACAGAGCAGGAACTCCACTGGTGCCTCTTGGGAAGGACACAGGCTACAGGACCAACAAAGTGTGAAAGAGGCCCTGCCTTCTGCCTGTTCAGCAGCCCAGACCCTGCACCCAGAAGGAGCTTTCTTTTTTTTTTTTTTAATCATCTCCATGTTTTAATTTTAATAGACGAATAAAAATATTACAGAGGCACTAAATGGTGTTGTTTAAAATATAGCAGTTTGACATTCAGAAACTTTAGGTTGACTGGGAAGTGAATTAATGCTAATATCAACTTACATTTTCTATGGAAAAGCTATAGAGGTGTTGAAAAAATATATTTCACTTAATTATCTGTTTAAGAAGCTCCCTTGGTATGCCAGCTCTGCAAAACCAACAGCATCACAGTTAAGTCTAGGTGTGATGTAGTCTAATCCTATTTCACACACTTTATTTTTATTGCACTAAGAAACTAAAAGCAATAATTCTTCATGTCAACAGCTACTGTGCAAATGCACAAGGTGGTATGGGAAACTGGGATGACCAAGCATTCAGCACACTCAGAAGTGGCTGAGTCTGCTGTCCCTGCTCTGAAGATCCCCACCAGTGTAAACTTGCAAAAGAAACTCCTGTGTCCCCACCCCCAACACGGAATTTACATGTGAGAAGCTCAGTTTTACCTCAGAGTTTACACTGGAAGCATTCAGTGACTATTGGGCAAGGAAGAACAATGCAGAAAAGCTGAAGTCCCTGAGGACCCCCGTGGCAGATGAAGGCATGGACCCTTTGAAATTAGGAGTCACAACTCTCTTTTTGAGAAAAAAGCAATTCCCTTTGAGAGTTCAGAGACAGAGCCTCATTTATGTGTTTTGAGAGACTGTCTCTCTCAATTAATTATGGCATGAGCCTAGGGAAATGCAAATACCTGAAATAAATAGCATGATGACATTCACAGCCTTCACTGAAGATTTTTATCAATTTCATTCTCTCCCTCAAGGGGGACGATTGACAAAAATCTTATAGGTAGATTGTTGACAAATCACAGCTTTCTGCCTTAGCTCTCTAAGAAAATAATTTCTTCAGATGTCTCTCTTGCTTTGGTTTGTTTTTATTTCCAGCTCTTTTTACTTCTTCTGAATGTTTCATTTTGCTTTAAATTCTTATTTAAGAAACACCACCTCTGAGGGGGAAAGCACCAGCATTTTCCAGCCCAGCTCTATTTGTCATACTAAAAGGTGGAAGGATGATGACAGATTTTGAAAAAAGGGAGATGCAGTAGATTAAAATGCCGATCAGAGGAAAAAAAAGACAGATTTGTGTTACAGGCATTGTGTTACAGAGCATCAGAAGTAAGCACAGCACGTGGATTTCCCATTGATCTCCTATCACTAACCCCAAACCCACAGCTTATTTCCTGCTGTATGAAAGGGGAGAAACAATTACTCCCTCTGTGAACTATCTTATTTGAGTGGACAGAATAATATCTTGCTAGTGTTTGTGAAGTGCTAAAGGAAAAATCCACAAGCAGTGTGGAAGATAAGTGCAAAGGATGTGCTTGCCAAAACTGAGAGGCTGAGGAGCCAGTCCTCCATCTACCAGGCAAGAAATAACTCCTCAGTCAGGAGAGTCTCTGGAGATGGATACAGCTGGAAAAATGAGAGAGATCTCCTGGCTGAGGGGAACTAAGAAGGAGAAACTATCCTAATACAGGTGCTCGTGGGTAAACAGGAGGTTGAAGAATTGAAACTTATACAGATTGAACCAGTCCAGAGTCCCCCAAGGGCTTTTCTGGGCGAATTGCTTTTGTAACAATTCGGTAAAGGCTTTTTGCTGTGGGAAAATGACTGTGTATGCACACAGTAGATGTGCCATTTGTCTCCTCGAAGAAGTTTGCCTCATACTCTTACAAGCGGCAGGGTTTTGATGCCACTTCTATGGTGAACTTGCCATCAATTTTGATACTGCCAAGTGCCCAACCCAGCCCAGGGCCCTGGCACTACACTGGAGTCACGCTGCTGCTGTACCTGCCAAGCTCTGGTGAAACACAGGAGAAGACCCCTGAAAAAACTCCCAGCCAGCAACTATAAATTAATGTCAGAGGTAGGAAAAATTAATGACAGTGGTTTATCATCCCTGCCCAACATCTACAGCTCAGGGTAGTCTACTGCAACGCAGTGGAGTGTAGGTTTAATCCTGGGAGGATGATCTACAGCCTTCCCAGCTCAAACAGAGAACTGCTAAAGTCACTGAAAGTCACGAGCTTGTGAGTAATCACATGCACAAACCCCTGCTGGCATCCACATTTTTATATCAAAAGAACACATCAAAAATTACAGGCTGAATATTGCTAAAATAATAACAAGATGCTTTTGGACCCTAGCACATTGCTGATTCAGGGCAAAAAACTCTTCCCAATTTATCAAGCCTGCCTCCTGCAGGAATCTGAGACTTATGCCATAGGGATTACATCAAGCAGAAGGGAAAACTCTGCTTAAAGCATGAGGAGCTCATTACTCAGAGGACCTCAAGATTAGCTCCATCGCTTCTGCTGCAGATTTGACCATGTATAAACCACACAGTTTGTATATTCTTCTTCTAATCAGCTATGTACTGTAGGTGCATTTCCACTAAAAAAACAACCCAAAACAACAAAACCGAAAACAGACTCCTTATTTTAGCCAATATATATTCATAGTTTCTTTGTTTGGATACATTCAATGCTCAAGTCAGAAGGTATTTTATTTTTGTGGGGAAAAAAGAAAAAAGTAGAGTTGCAAAAGAAATAGAAAAAACGCATGCATCTAAAATGAGCTATTCATATGTATTTCAGATGAATTCTGCTCTACTCTTTGCACTCTGATCTCAGCTATGCAAAAATACTGGAGGGATGGTGTCTGTAAAATTTTGAAAGTTTCAAGGACAACAGGTCTGCCTATGTACTTTATTATTGATTCTCTCATGCTTTTCTGAACCTTTTTTATCACTTATATATCAGTGTGTACTTCCTGTGAGTAGGTTATAAATTTCTCTGTGTGGGATGGTTCTATTTTTTTGCTTATACAAAAATTCTGAAGCCAAATGGTGCCATTTAGTGTTACTGGAATGCAGGTAACAGTAAAACACTGTGAGTTATTTATTACAGTTATACTGATGTAGAGGATCTGTCTTTGGGGATTAAACCACAGCTGTTTTTTGGTAGATCCATACATACACAAACATATGGGGGAGTACAGACACACTGCACATCCACGTGTACAAACACTGCTACAGAACAAAGGCCCTCATTTTTCAACTAGGTATAGTTGCACCAGATCAATCCCAATACATAAAATAATGAAGCTGTTACAGAAAACCCCACAGGATCATCACCAAAATTCCAAATTTTTTGGTGAAGGGTTTTTATTTAGGGTGCATTTAAGTTGATGTCCTTTACTTGTACAGGAGGGTCAGGATTGGAGTGGCTTTCTGACATCACTCATTATTTAGCTATTTCACAGAAATCTTTACTTGCTGTCTTGGAATAGGCTCTGTACAGAACTTTGAGTAATCCACTGCTGAGCTAAGTGTTAGACTCCAGCCTAATGCCCTTCTCAAGGGAATACATTAATTCAGAAGCAAACAGCATTATACCCCGTGAATTTGACCTACCTTTACAGTGCAGGAGAAAATGCCTGTTCATGGGGCTGAACTTTGCACTGAAGTACGTGCACTCCTCTTTCAAGAAGTTACACGAGAGACACTGACGATTCAACGACCCCACTGTTGATACACTGGGAGAAAAAAAGGATCAGAAACATTTTACATTGGAATAAAATGCAATAAACCAAGAATTAGCTCATCAGAATGACAGAATTTGTTTTAGCCCCAAACTTGCCAAAATACCACTGGCTCCTTTTGTGCCTGATGCAAACAGTTTCCAGAAGACTCACTGGGCTGCTGTTCTGTAAACTGGGTGTTGGAGTCCAGAATGCAGAGAATATCTCTCTTTGCCTGTTTTTAAGGGTTTAACCCCCCTGGACAGCATTGTTTCTGACCTTTGTCAGAGAAAATTATATACGCTTAGGGAAGAATTAGAATCTACACTGGTGTGAACTAGGTGATGGGATATTATGTAAGAGGGTCACAGGGTGAAAAATCTAGAGTTTTAGGTTTGCTAATATAGTAAATAGATAAAAGCAAAAAACTTCAAAATGGAGGATAGTAGTTGTTCTTTATACCTTCTTCCTTCTTCTTTCATTCCTCCATATCCTGCAGTAAAAGTAGTTTGGGATGAGTGGATAAAGAATTCCGCAGTTCCTGTCTACGTGACAGGGTGAATTATTGAACATTGGCGGAAAAAAGAAAATANAGGGGGAATTATTGAACATTGGCGGAAAAAAGAAAATATCTTTAAGTTTTAATTGGATAATTTGGCTTTAAAAAGACTGTGCAATCTAGATTAAGCAGCCATTTCTGGCATTCTTTGCTCTGTACTATGTCTAAGTTACACTAGTGGCTACATTTCTCTAATAAGACTTAATAAACAACTATCTGCAAGGTCCTGTTCTTCTCAGTGCTGCCTGGCAAAAGGCTTTAAAATCTCCCTCATCAGGGGAGATATAATTTAAGGCACGAAACATGTCACTGGGCAATGTGGACATGATCCAAAGGCTGCCCAAAGCACAGCACTGCAAAGCTGGCACTGCAATAACTCACGGTGCTGGGGGTAACAGCATCAGTAGGACACCATGAAAACCTCACTAACCTCAGATCTAGGCACTGAGAATGGGGTGCTTCGCCTCCACACAAGTTACATGATTGAACCCTACAGATATTTTTATTTAGAAAGCTTTGGTTACTTTTAAAACACAATCATGTTAAATGCTTGTATTTAGGTTTAACTTTTTAAATGCTGATAAAAGACTAGTGAAGACTTAAGTAGTAAAAACATTTTGTGTTACAAATTTTTCCATTTTTTAAAAAATGGAAAATACTGGCAATTTTAATTTGAAAAGCTCTGATTCTTTCGTTGTTACAGCTCAAGCATACTGATTTTTATACAGTATAAATTATTACTCAAGCATACTACTTAAGGCTTGGGATGAAGAAGCTGATAACACAGCCCCATGTACTTCTTACCTGTGCAGCTGTCTTCCTCTTGGGGACTCTTCAGTGCTTAAGAAATAACTGTGCCCAAAAGAGGAAAAAAGTTAAACTCAGTTTGGTAAACTGTCTGATTTGGGTAGTGTTTAGAGAAGTGAAAGACACCATAAGTAACATTTTTAAAAATTCAAAATTCACAAATATCCATGAAGATCAAGTACTTATATATAAACCTAAATTCCAAGATTAAATTTAGATCCAATATACAGGTTAATTATTTCAGAAACTATAAAATTTCCTATTAAAACAGTGATGAAAACAGGATTTCATGGCTTTAATTCCTGTCATGCCCAGGAGCTCCAGTAGCAACCAGGACACCTCGCTGCATATGAAAAATACAGAAGAGAAAGTTTCTGTTTCACTCCAAGAGTTTACAATATAAATCCAAGTAGTAGATAAAGGTCACAGTGAAATTATGTCATGTATTACAGTAAGTCTTATGAGGTCTGAAAGCCTTTTTGAGCTGTAAACCAACTTTTTCTTCTATCTACTTTGCATGGGTGGAAAGAGACTTTGCAAGAATACCAAGACAAGCCCTTGGTGTTTCCCTGAGGAGATCCCCACAAAGTTTCTGCTTGATAGGCAGAAGGAGGGCAAAGCAATCCCCTCAAGTGGCTGAGACAGCCCATGTGCAATCTGTGACCTCTCTGCAGCCTGAGTGCAACCAGATCTCATTTTTTTTCCTCTGGGCCTTGCAGAAGTACCAGGAAATTCTCTATGGATATATTTTCAAAACCGACCGTAGGACTTGTCAAAAAAAGGGTTTTCTCCAGTGGCAATGAGAAGATGGGACTTATTGCAGCTTCAAAAAAGTTCTTGCTGAAATATCATTTATTTTAAAGCAAATGAGAATTAGACATGCTTGTGTATTTTTTGCCATGGACAGATAAATGTGAAAATTAAACAAGATCCACTGAAGTAAGGTGGAGCCTTCAGACATTTTATTTCTATACTCCTCTCCAAAAGCACCAAATATGTGTTGCATTTCCTTCCACTCTACCACTAAGATGGGCTTGGGAAAGATTTCTCTGTGAGTGAGCTGGGTGAGAATCGGGAATTCTGATAATCTCTATAAATAATTTGAATTTATGAAGTTGGATCAGATCCCCAAAACTCTGAGACCTCATGCAGTAAAAATGCGATGTTTTATCAGGTACTAAAAATTTACTGTGACTTCTTATCTGGATTCCAGGAAAGAAGTTACCAAAATGTTATTACTGCTGCACTGTGTGTTGATTCTTTTTACTCAGAAAAATACAGTCAAGTGATACCATGGTGTGCTTCTTTCCCTGTGCATAAAAAAGCATTCAGGAAAAGAATGGCAGATGAATTGTCTTACAACTGCACTTAATGTACTCAGGTGTGTCAAAGTTATGGTAATGCTCAAAAATAAAAGAAATATTGTTTAATTTGGGGTTAAATGGATTCAACTTTAATAACTTGAATATTTTTTATAAACAAAGAGAATAGTGCTTACATCTTCTGAGTATTTTCATCATATGCCAGGATTTTGATAACTTCCCAGTTCCCCGATGTCAGGTGTCTCACACTGATTTGTTCACTTTTAGCCTGGAGAGAGATAGAAAACATTAACTTTCACCTTGCCACATTTTTCTTTGCCTAGCAGGATTGCCTGCACATGTCATTATTGATTACAGCTTTTTAAACTTTAATATGCAACATAACATCTTTAAACCACCAACCTCACATTTTGACAGGCCTGAACTTCACTTATCCTTCTCCTCCCATCTATAAGCCTTTCAAAGTCATTAAAACAATCTCAGTTTTCAGCTAAATTTTTCTTTCAGTTGCCCACATGTCAACAAACAACAGAAGTCAGGATCCAGTGCAGGTAAAACCAACTCTTTGGCTGGAAATTGCAGCAGACTCTTCATCAGACACGGGTTAAAAACTACAAAAACCTGAATTGAGAAGCTCATCTGAGGGTGTTTCCTAATGCAAAAGGTAAAATCGTGGCTTAGGCTACTGAAGATTAAAACTTCAACCCTCACAGCTTGGACATAATCTACATGGTTTTTTCTGTATTAGGGTTGTTATGCATGGTCTGGATACACAAATTCTTAGTTTTCAAATTCCAGACAAACTTTGTAAAGAAAAGGGATTGATATTTCAGAGGTGATGCGCAGTGGTTACAAGGCCTGCAAGAAGTCATAAAGGCAAAAAGGTTGGCTTTTGTTTTTTAATCCAAGTATTTCTGAACTGTACCCTGAGCTCCACATCAACAGCAGCAATAACTAAAGAGCAGAAGATGCGCAAGAATATGTGTAAGATATGTTGGGAACTGGCAAGGCAGAACTAAGTTCCTTAGAACTGAACTGTTTCCTAACAGAGCCACAAGAAAAGAAGGATGTAACAACTCTGTGACAAGCATTGCAGGCACCAAATGAAACCAGGATATTGTGCTAGGTGCTGTACATATGTTTATGATGAGGGCTCGCTGTTCAAGAAGAGTCTGATATTCAGTGCTGTCTCCAGGAGTGATTAAAATACATATTAGTGATTTATTGTAAGTGACTGTTTCTTCTCTAGAGAGAGAGAAGCTGCAACTATTGAAAGAGATATTTAAATATTAAGATCACAGAATCTAACAAGAAACAGCAATAAAAAGCCCAGCCAAGCGTTAATAAACATGGTTATTTTTCAAGGTTACAGCCATAATACATAATTTATGAAGCTTGCAGGAAGTTATCGCCTTGATCCATTAAAGTTACTTTATAATTCTTATTTTGTGGTTGGAAAAAAAATAGACTTTCTAGAGTTGCAAAACTCCATGAAAGAAATGTCTAGATACATAAGACATGATTCAATCCTATTTTGAGATTAGTTTCTTTTAAATATTTCATAAGTTACTAAAAGCATTTGAAAACAATAAACCACACATCCAGCCCTCTACATTCAGACAGTAAATAATCTACTGTGATAGACAGTAACCTTTTAGACAGCAACTTCTCCTTGCATGAAGATTTAATAAGATGCCTCTGCTAACGTGCTTTGTGCCACTGACACATGCTTTTCTGAAGTGCAAAGAAATGCAGCCTGAGAACGCCCAGCATTCTTTGTAAGATTGAGAAATCAGCATCAGCGATTAAATTAAAGTGAGCCATTAAAATTTGCTTCTTTATCCCTGCAAGTCCACCTTTGTTCTTGGTTCCTGCACACCAAGGCTGATTTCTGTCAGTGGGCTGGTGTCTGTTCTGAGTGGCACAGAGAAGGAATGAGAATCCCAGTGCCAAGTTCCAGAGTTAGCGTTTTCCGTCACGGAAAAGCTGCGCCCATCTGGGTACTGGTGATCTGCTGACTGCTTTAAATTCTGCAGGGCTGTGCTGCTGTGGCTCTCACAAGGTGTGACAAACACCCAGTGTGACCAAAGGCTTTATGTGCAACGGTTAATATACTTTTTATGCCTCTATGTTTGCTTTAGAAATAATGGACAATCAGATTAATGCAGTGTGTAAAACACATCATATAAACATACTTCCTGCCCTTTACTGCTCTGTATCAGCCCCATTACCACACAGAATGTTGCTTACTGATGAATAATGGCTGATACACGGGATATCACATTTCCTTTTTCTCAGGAGCAGCTACATGCTTAAAGTCAAATTTGTCATTGGTGATACCACTCAGATTTGTTTATTCATGCTGATGGCAGGCAAAATAGAAGTATTTTTCAGTTTTCGAGCTGTGCAGTACCCAGGGCTCTAATTCTGCCTAAAAGGGATGGAATACTAATCTCTGAAACATAAGCTTGACTTCAAACATTATTCTGCTGGAATTAAAAGAGGTGTTTAAAAGCAGGCATATATTTAATTACCCTACTGAATAGGAGTGGGCTTAACCTTTGCTTAAATATTTTCCTGAATTAGGATCAAGTTTCCTGGGCTTTTTTGTAGCAAGAAATGTCAGAGCCTACAAGGTTAAGGCAAATTTGATTGTATCTGTAACATTCTTGGGAATGTTGCAAGTGAACTTTCAGATCTAGATCATTATTAATTCATGTATTTTAAAGATACTTATTCATACTGTGAAAGATACCAAAATAAGACTTGATTGACTAAATGGTTTTACTCTGGTGTGAATTTTTATGTGGTTATTATATTAATACACCTTTACCAGACTGTCATCTGAGTTACTGTTTTCTTTGGGAAATATAATTTGACATGTCTGTGATCCCTTTTATCTTCACTGACTCTTTCTTGATATATTTACTCAAGTGACTGAGTATCTTTGTTCTTGTTTCTTCATGTTAAATTTTCATTAAAATTCTTTTGTTCTTGTTCTGTCTGCAGTGAACATATTTCAGACTTAATAATGTTCATACCAGAACACTGTCATAAAGGCAGATAACAGAGCTGCCTGGCACCAAGTCTGCTATTTTGATGTTTTGGGTACCTTGGTAATCCCTCCTATGTCATATGGCTCTGCTAAAGCACCTGGATTAATGCTCTGATGATTTAAATAGATGCCTTGGAGTGTTCCATTCCAGGGCATAATTTCCTTTATTAGTTCATCACAACTTCATACTGGTGACCTTCAAAGTCACACTGCAGATTTATCTTCTTTCAGATTCTTCTTGGGAAAAAGTAATGACCCTGGGAAATGGAAGCTGCTGAAAAATGTTGCAAAGGGTAATAAAAGTGTCCCAACTTTCACACAAATTTTAAATTTGGGTACTGCCTCCCTTTACGGTTTTGTGTAAGAGCAGATTCTGAACAGACATTTAAAATTATTTATTATTTTAAAATATGCATGTATAGTGTACATAGAGAGGGTAATATTAGCATTTATTCTGGAAGAAGTTATAAATATGTCCCACTGCACTGAGGGGCAATCTGGACAGGACAAATGACCATGACACAAGTGTTCTGATTAAACTGAAGTGCAGGCCTTTGCCTGGGCCATGTGCCCTCAGTAAAAGTCCCAGATGAACAGTAGAATATTAAAAGCAGCCTGAAGCAGAGCCTTACCTGCACACTGAACATGGCTATGTGGTGAAACTCGCCCCGGCCACCCTGCTTCACCGGGACAGTCATGAAGAACTTGCTGCCATCCTTGGAGAAAACGGGTTCTTCGTTCTACAAACATAAGAGTGTGTTAGTCTGGCACACTTTTCATTGCACTTCTTAACAAAATATCAGCCCAAATTTTTTTGTCTCCTTGGTTTTGGTAGCTGCTGTGCTCATAAGACAATTAAAGAAAAAAAATCCTTAGGTTTTAAGTATATTCTGCTAAGTTCAACAAAGATGTGGTGGCTAAAGCTGGATATAGTTCATGCCATGTGCAATCCTGTCCTAAAGCATGGGTTACAGCCCTTGCAGAACTCTCCCTTACCATGAAAGCTCTGGTAATCTCATTCCTAATGCAGAGGGACTTTCCAGGACACTGTCCTTTAGAGACATACAAATGATGACAGAGACAACTCCTACTGGTGAGGAGGAGAAGAAAAGTTTAAATGGTTTGGACTCCCTAAGTACATGTTTAACGCCCACTGAATTTGATAAAGTTGAATGGAAAAAATAAGCACATTGAAGTGATATTCTGAATCAGGGTCTTACCACAAATTGTAGCCTGATGTGATACCATCTCTCCATGTCTAACTTTGCACAGAAATATTAAATGAAAATGGCTTGCTATAAAAGCGTAGGTTTTTTTTGTTAAAATGATTTCTCATTTGCACATTGCAAAATGAAGCCTGAAATGTAGTTTAAATAGAATGTGCTTCATCCAGTTATTGGACAGTCCTTCTGAAGCTATGGAAGTGGAATAATTGGCTAACATATTAGTTAAACATATTGTTCTGCGTATGAATTTAGAAATATTTTACTTTCTCATTCCGATTATAGCCCATATGACCTCCAATCTCTGAACTCCTTCAGCTTTAATTTTGTGAGATCATTTTTAAATCAGAAACAAATCACAGTAAATAGGACATGCCTGGAATGGGATTCATCAGGTCTGTCTTCAACCATCCCAGACTTAGGTAGTTAATCAGCTGTTCATCTAAATGCTTACTGAACTGCATCCAGACAGACCAGAAACTGAAGGGAATATTGCCTCCAAAACCCTCACAGGTGCCTCAGGATTTTATTAGCTTATAAAATAACACACAGTTAAATAAAAATGACAATGAAGCAATTACATATTATGCACATGGAAATAGCATTTATACTGTACCTGTTTAGGAAGCCACAGGTCTGACTGCATTTCATATTTCTAAAAGAAAAAAAAAGGAAAAAATTGCTTTTATGGAATAGCTATAGATAAAAAATATTTCCCACATTCAGCAAAAGGTCTCTAGCTATTTAATGGGATTTTTTTTCCTACTGTGTTACAATCTTCTCGTCTCTTTGCTGGTACTTGCATTGAAACAAATGATAATTTAATTACAAAGTCAGCTGCTTTATTCAGAGTTTTTGGTAGAACACCACAGGGGAACTAAGAATGCCATTTCAGTCCTTTCTGATTAGCTATCAAGAAGCTTTACAGAGGCAGTTCTATTTGTTTTTTACCTCTAGGCATCATCTGACAACTGGATATTTTAGGTCCTTCATCAACCCTGGGCAAACAGCCAGCATCAAGCTCAAATTGTGAGACCTTCTCAAATCACAATCCCATGCTTTAATGGGTTGTAGTGTGGCATTAGTGATGAGAAAAAGAATAAAAAGAAATTATTGGGTTTATTGTTCATACTCATATTTCACATCATGCCATCTGAAAAAAAACAAACCCAAAACAACCAAATATCATGCACACATTGTTGGAAAAAAAATATATAATATACATCAACTGCTGCAAATTGTCATAGTCACAGTGCAGTAATGAAAATTTATTAGCTATAGAAGAATCTGTACGTATATGGCCTGAAGAATGAGAATCTGTAGCTATTGCAGCAGCTGGTTTTACACATTCCTTTTTGAAACTGAGAACATGTGCAACATCCCATGGGAAAAAATAAAAAGGTTTACAGCTGAAATCAAATGGTTTGATACAATGCTAAATTCTCACAATAAGGCCTTTCCTCATCCACTAGTGATTTCAAGAGCATCACCTTATCCCAGAGGGTGCAGTGTAGGAACCCTCCAGGATGAGACAGGCTTGAGCTGTGCTCACAACAGTGAGACTGCATCACTATTCTTCTTCACCCTCCTAAAAATGTCCTTTGCTGCACTGTAAGTATCCTGGAGTGGGACTTCTCAGTCTCTCTCCCCTACATTATGTCCTGGATTACAGCTCCCTGGATACCTACTGCAAACCAGGCCAATTGACCTTGGAGCACATAAAGGTTTCCCTCTCAGAAGCAGCTGCTCACAGTGGTTCGGTACCAACTTTCTTAGTAAAAAGAGAAAAGGCTCATAGGAACCAGGTGAAAAGCAACCAAATCTCCATGGTCACAATCTTAATCCATACTTTGGAGATTTTTTCATGGTTTCTGAGTCAGGAAAAGCAGCAGATGAGCTTGGAAATAATCTCTAACACTTCAATATGACTGACTTCAGTAGCAGACACTGATGGGAGCCTTTTGACTCAAGAGGACAACATTAATCACTCATAACCATTTACACTGCCAAATTATACCCTCTGCTTTGGAGCATCTGTTGGTACTGATACGAGCATGGATAGATAATATTTATACTTTTAGCTGGTTCTGGGAAGAGATTGTGACTCAGAATGGGAAAGCAGCCAAGCGCATTCAAGATGCAAGATTGACTGTGATAATGGAGAGATGTAACGCAGGAGTGTCAGAAGTCAGAGTCTGGGTCCAGGGGTGGAATGTGGCTGGATTCGAAGAGAAAAATGTATTTCAGCTTGGCTTACATTCAAAAATGAAATATCCTTGTTGCCTTTCAATTTATTTCTTTCCCAAATTTATTAGAGTCTGCTATCAAATTTGAAGAAACTATAAGAGTTTTACACCTTTTCCTTAAATATATGTAAGTTGTGAGAGACAGAAAGACCTAAAATGAAACTCTGCAGGGGGAGAGAGGAGAAAGCAGTCAGCTGAAAATATCTGTCAGAGGACAAGCCTGTCACTGCTCTAGCTATATCCCAAGTACACGATGTTCAGCAACTGCAGTTTCCACTGAAGCTAATGAATGAACAAAGCTTAGTAATTCTGAAAATGTCACTCAAAGTTGCTAATTATATGAAATCATCTCACCACATTCGGAATTTTCTCACATCCATTTCCCCCCTGTTGACTAATTATATTCAGCTTGCAACTACTGCATCTGCAAACTGATTTCCAAAAATCTATTTCTGATTATGAAAACAAAATGCAGAATAAACCTTGAAAAGAGACCTCGGGAAAAAAAAAACCAAACAACTTACCCTGGTACAAGCCCCGGTTGTGGTTTCACAAACTGTAAGGATGGAGATATTCTGAGCTCTGTTTAACCATCTCACCACAGCTTTGGTGTTGCTTACCCATTTCACCATGGTGATATAATATTCCCTAAGCAAAACATGTGGGGGGAAAAAAAAAGTTCAGATCACTGATGTTTCTGATTAGACTTTAGAAAAAAAACCCCCATATATACAGTTCATTCAAATGCTGAATTTGCACTGCATGACAGTGCCAGCACTGAGGGATGGAGAAAATAACCCCAAATGCCCAGCATCTGTGTTCCCACCAGTGGGATGGCTCAGTCCTTCAGTGTGATGCTCCCCTGGGAAATTTCTGCATATATACACAAACTTTACCAACTGTGAAACATATGCTTGCAAATACACATGAACTGTGTACTTTCCAGCCAGCTTAGAAACAAGCACTGAATTCCAACAGAAGCCAGTATTTTCCTACACCAAATCCCTTCAGAAGATGCACATTTTTGCAAAAGAATCCAATCCTACTGCCAAACAATAAAAGAAGTTCTGTAAGTCTGTAATATTTGAGTGCAGATAGAGCCCACTTCAAAATTAGAAAATAACAAGTATTTTATAACAGAACTTCTGGATAAAAGGGAAATCCCTCTCACTACCAGTGTGTTCCTGTTTCTGTGTTAACAAACAGCTCATAATATTGGCCAAATTGTCTGTCCCTCAGCAACCCTGGCCGAGCACATGAGGCTTCCTGGGCTCGTGGTATGGAGGATTTGCCTCCCTCCTCCCAAATTCCTGCTGGGCTGTGAGGGTGGGGATGTTGGGAGGAAGACCTGTTGCAGTCTGTCATCCCAGCCCAGCTATTTCCTTCACTTCTCCACTGGTGGCAGCTGGCAGATTTCACAGTCCAGCTGAGTTATGTGCAACAGTGAAGTGAGCTGCTTGTCTGGAAACTCAGACCCCCTTTAAAACAAGGGGCTTAGTTTGAATATAATTAGGCTTTTAATCTATTACTGATAGAGATCGCATTACTCTTTGACAACAGGCTTTTAATTATACATTCAAAAGCCTCCTTACTAGATCAAAGATGCTGAGCAGCAGCAGCAAAGCTGCACACAGGGGAGGCAGGAGACAGGAGTTCACTGTGGCTTCACCCAGCCCCAGCCCAGTGCTGTGTTGGCAGAACACACCTGAACAACCCAGCTTCCTTTGGCTTTCATATTTGACTTTTAGTAAAACAGGTATTTTCACATGTGGATACCAGAATGATAAACAGAAATGGAGACTTCAAGTGCATCAAGCGTATTCCAAGTCTAATATTTTTTTGTTTGTTTGTTTGTTTTAACAAATGTTTAGTCTTACTGAGGGGCAAAAATGTATGAGACAAGTAAAACAAGATCTACCAGGATGCCAGGTGACACAAGCAGGAAAGCAATCAGTCTGTGTCTCCAAGCTTCTCAGGCTCTTTTGCAATTAATCTGTTGTACACACCTCAAGCTTCCTCCCAACCCCGCTTTAAAGAGGAAACACTAATTGCATTTAGGACAAAGGACTGAAGCAAAACATTAAATCTTGTTTGCCACTGAAGAAAACATAACTGTACACATGAAATGGAAACACCAAGGGGGAAACAGTAGTTGCATGAAATACCACCATGCATCTGAAGGAAGATCATCAGTCTTTCTGTGGTATTAACAGTACACAGTAGATGGTAAATTTTTCTACAGAACAAAACTTTCAGGAGTAAAATTTACAAGTGTTATTGCTATCTTTATATCAGAAGAACCTGAACAAAACCTGGGAAATCTTACAAAGCACCTTTACAGGATTTCTACAAGGAGAAAATTATTTTTCATTGAACTTATTCACTGAATTTTTCATTGAATTTATTTAATCTTACATCAAGTTCCCAGATGTCCTAAAAATCAGGGAAAGAGAGGACCTGCACCAGACACAGTTTGGGACAAGGTGAGAAACTGAATGTTACTTTTTGTGGTTATAACTAACAGAACCTCTTTCCCCTTCCCTTCCCTTCCCTTCCCTTCCCATATTTATGGTTTCTGTGTAGGAGTGAATCTCTCAATAACAGCAGCTGGTTATGACCTGTGTAATACCTATTTCTAAAATGGTTCTGCTCTGAAAGATCCTTAAAACTATACGTGATAATGAACCATTCAATTTAATTCTGAAAGACTCCCATGACCTATTTACTAATGACTCCATAATGAATGGATTAGAAAGGCTCTGAAATAAATTGACTGCTAAAGGCAGCTACTACTTTTACTAAAAAAGCTAATACTTAAGGGGAAAAAAAAATCTCCCAACCATTACAAACTTTAAAGATTTCCACTCTAGAAAAGCTTGTTTAAAGCACATTTTTCATACCTCTATATTTATTGATATATGAACATAAATGTGTTGATGACCAAGTGTGAAGACTGTTACTGAAATCCCGAGTCAGATGCACAATTTACAGTAAAACTGACTCACAATTATACAATCTTTCTCAATTTTACAGCATGAAAATTATACCTTAATAGTTAAAATGACAAAGAAACTAACGCTTTTTCCCCCCAGGTTTAAACAGATTTACTCAGTCTTCTCATGCACGAGCAAGCCAGAATTTTTAATATGATTATTATTTCAATTGAACGACAACAATATCAAGAACTGAAAAGTCTGTCAAAGATGCTCCAGAGATTTGGCTTCAGCTTCAAGAAGCCAAAATAGGTTTTAAGATACTAATATTCATACTTGAGTCTACTGTTTCTTTCCATCTGCCAGGGAAGCAGAATGAATCTGAAAAACCTGAAGTGAAACCATAACATCTGAACAACATCTACAAGATTATTTTTCCCTTGGGGATTTACACATTGTTTTCTTGCTTAACTTATTTGTGCCTTCTGACACTTAAAGGAAAACTTCAATGCCATTGAGGAGAGTGAAGATGCTGATCTTGATGGCAAGAAATCTCTTTCAGATCTTATAGCACTGCTTAAATTATTGAAGGGTTAGCAAGCAGCAGGAGATTTTATTATATTTTTCAGTAGTGGTCCACCAATAGAAAGAAAGGACTTCAAAATGCTCAAATCATTCAAAATAATTTCTCTTACTAACACAATCAGTAAGCATTCCAGCTGACACCAATAATTGCAAGGCATAATTCACTATTAAATTATTCCTGAAATAAATTAGAGTACCTCAATTTGTGTAGAAGAGAGCTACACCAGCCTAAGATTGTTTGTAATGGTTGTGAATAAGTGGCCACTGTTGACATCCTGATTGTTTTGGGAACAATTACCAGAAAACACTTGGGGGTTTGTAGGAACTGGAATAACATATGCACATGTGGGTTTTTTTCAGCCAGAGGTAGCTTTGTGTTTGCCAATCCTTCTTACACCATTCCTCATCTGAAAATGCCCTGAGTAAAAAGAGGATGTGACACTTCTCTGGCCCTGAGACAGCAGCCAGATCTGGACTGTAAAAACTATTGTTGCTGTTGTTGTTGTTGTTATTATTATTATCATCATCATCATCTTTATTATTTAACATTTTAGGCTAGAAGATCATCAGTATTATGTTCTGAAACCACAATGAGGATTGAATCAGGATGACTGCAATTCCACCCATGGAATACACATAAAGGAAGGGATGAAAATTTTCTTGCCCTGAAAGAAAAATTTCAGGCATCTCAAGCAAGGGCAGGCAATCAGGAGCTCAGCTTATCACAGTAACTTTAGCAGGAGAGTCACCAGTTGCAGCCAGACCTCACCACCTCAGCCTCAAAGTCAGAGGAAATGTTAAATCAGCTCAGGGGTTTTGCAGAAGTTTCTCCTGAAAAACACAGCTCTGCCTTTCTTAACCTACGTGATCCGGTGCCACTGCACCTCACCTTCTGCCACCTCACTGCACCTGTTAGCCGGGATGAGAAACCAAATGAGAAGTTCAGAATAATTCTCTCTAACTGAGGGAACGCCCTGGTTGATTCTCTGTTCTGTGCAGCTACGAGACACTTGTGCAATCTCATGTCAGAAACAGAAAGCGACAAGTTGGCAACACAGCAAGAAATGGCTGGGAGTGAATGAGTAACAACCTCAGAGAGCAGGGCAGCGTCCACTCCCCTTAACCACAGCTTAGGATTCCTAATTTCATATATTTCTAATAAACTGGAGTTTTTAAAGACATCAAACACAAGCACAGCCCAGCCCCCTGGTTTATAAGAGGAGATCAGTCCAGTACAACCATATTTTATTTTATCACTATGTTCAGCCATGGGAACTGAGACCAGTTCCAGTCAAAGAGGGGTGTGTGGATGTAAAAGGGCAATGATCAGCCTAAGAGACAAGTTAAATCAAACAAGAGCTTCAAAACAATGAAATTATATACCTTGACTTAAAGCTGTCAGGTGGCATCAGTTCCAGGGTATGTGCTGGTCCATACAGATTAACTACAAACAGCTTTACTGTGGGGTTTGTTTGACCTGCCTTTGGAAAAGAAAAAAAAAATAAGAGTTTTAGAAGCACTGAATCAGTGACAGCTAAGCAGACTCACTCGTTAACATCATTCAGTATCTTTAAATAATGAAAAATTATTAAAGTTCAATTATATTAAAACTGAAATATTAATTTCCCAGCCATATGAATCACACAGATAAAAATACGAAGTGTTGAGTGATTGTCTCACCACCCTTTACCGATGGCAGACCTCCCTGTGCACAGCACTAGAAGTGGCCTTCCCCAGTTCAGTAAAGTCAGCTGCCAAAGCACAGTCAGTTCCTAAATCTGCAGGTAAATCCAGCCTCCAGCAAAGCCTTTTTCAGATGCTACGGTTCCTTCTGAAAAGCTTCACTACCTCTGTCTGAGATAGCATTCCTCCTCTTCCTCCTCTCTTTTTCTTTACCATTTTCCCTCAGTCTTCCTTCCCTTGTTCACTGAGCTGAAAATCTCAATTTCTGGCCTGGATCAGGAGCCAGCTGCTTTGGCAGGCCAGCTCCAAGGGAAACAAAATGCTTCTTGTGGCTAAAGGGGAACAACAAGGCAGTTTGATAGATATCCACTGGGAAGAGTCTGAGAAATCTTGAGGATCTACAGGGAGGTGGGAATCGTCCTTCTCCCGTAACGTGGCTCATTACTAAGGGATGTTCCTGAGATGAAGGGAAAGCAATGGAAGCAGAAAGTGAGGCTCTGAAGGGCTGCAAGGAGAAGCTACTGGTCCCACATCCCTGTCCTAGACATGCCATCCCCAAGTTTCTGTTTCACAGGAATTACAACGTAGTACAAAAAAATGAAGTGTGTTCCTCGACGGGGTTGACTCCTGTTTAATATTGGAAGGAAAATGTAAAAATCACTGATTCTACAGATTTACCATACTAAAGGACAAAGTTGTATACTTGGCTCTTCACAGGCTGAAATGCACCCACAAATTCCTTTTAGAAATTGGGCTTATCTCAGAATAAAGTCTGAATGCTGTATCCACTGATTTCTGAGTGCTATCGAGGACAAGGAAGTGGCATTTGTGTATTTTTAACACTGCTAGGAAAAGAAAAAGTTTTAAAAAGTGACTTTTATTTTTTTTGGAAGAATAGACATGTACACAGACATGGATGAGCATGTTCCAGTGCTCACAAAAACATGTGTGTTTCATTTTATTTTTTAATCCTAGTTATAATTTTCTCTGATGGCTGCACTCTTTAATAAAGACAAAATCTTCTTTGTAATCTCTGTTGCTATACTACCAGCTTCATTACTGATTAATGATGTTTAACGAGTAGCTAAATTTGTATTAAATGGAGATATTAAATAAAGATAATATTTTTTCATTAATGAGATTACTGAAGTAGTATTGTGTATCACTTTTATGCTGAATTGATAATGAAATAGAATTACTCCTTTCTCGTTTACAAAGCTGACTTTAAAATATTCCTTATTTTTTTCTTTGCTCTGTCACTCAAGGCCTTTTGCCAATGCAAGTATCTAAACTACCTCTAAAATTACTGTTGTTTCATTATTTCAGAGTATTCTTTCATAGCACAAATAACTCTATTTATATAATGTATATTATTGTTTCATAGTACCTGTACAGTTTAACTGTTCAGCCTTCAACAATAAAGCTTCATCACCAAAAAACAGTAGCAGGAATAGTAGGGTAACAGGAATATTTTCTAAAGCTCTCAATAAACTTCCCCTGAAATGCCAAAGGAGTACCATACACAGGACCTGCCAGAAAGGAACCCAGACACTTTGAAACTGCACACAAGGGCTGGATAAACTGATCAGCTGGAAGATCAAAACAGATCCGGAGGCACCTCACCAGAACATCCCCAGAAAATGAGAAGTGATTTCCCCTGTCTGGGCTGTTCTTTCACTTTCTAAAACAAACATAAAAACCCTTCTCTAAATCTACTGAAACACGGTGATAATTTTTTTTTTTTTCTCTTTTTGATGGCCATGAAAATATGTTACTGTGGCTTATCTTACTCAATGCCAGTCTGTCACATTTACTAATAACAGCACAATCTACTGAGATCTCTGTATCTGTGAAGGAACTTGCCCTGTGCTCTGCACACAAAGTGTCTGACTCCAGTGCAGCTGGGGCTGGGTCTTTTTCCTATGCAGTCCTTCAAATGCATTACCCTTCTCTCTGAGGTGCTGGATTCATTTTACCAAGCCAAATATCAGTGATGAAATTACTTCAATTTAGTTTCTCTGCTGTACCCTCACCCGATAGTATCTTTTCAGCAAAAGATGTTAAAATCTACTGAAAAAAAAAGTAATTATTATTTCCTGAAAAGCATAATGAACAAAATCAGCCTCTGTTACTGTCTGGAAACACTTTCCATATGGCTGAATATTTTCAGTAAACACAGAGAGGAGGTGGGGGTTGCATTCCCACTCATCTTACCTTAGGATATGGATATTGCTTTCCCTTTGGATACAGACCTCCTGTGAACCGGGGAATAACCATGTTGGGTACCAGAGAGTCATTTATGGTCAGGAAGGCCAGTCTTTCCCCGTCTGGAGACCACCAGTGGGCAATGTGGGAATGAAGAAGTTCCTCTGCAAAACCAGATTTCCTTAGGGTCCATAAAAAAACTATCCCATAGTGTCCAGCTTATTCAGCTGGCACCAAGTTACTCTCCCTGTGCCAACTTGAAATGTGTGTGCTGTAATTTCAGTCATTTCACACCATCCTGGGCTGAATGGTTGGATAACAAGGAATACTGAAGGACCAAGCTTTAACCATTTTCCTCAAATGAGTATTTCCACTGACATCAATAAATTATCTAAATGTGAAAGATGATTGTTACTGTCATATGCTTAGTTCTATTACATTCCAATTCATGTGTTTACTTGAATTTTAAATAATTTTAAATAATTTGGGCGTTTGGGGTACTTTTTGGGATTGCCAATTTTTTTCTTCTTCTCTTAATACAGAACTTCAGTATACCTGATTTCTCTGAGTTGTGGCACCTGGTACCATGAAGATTCTCACACAGTGATCTTATGTAATCATTTTTGGAGTGCAATATTTTGACTTTCTTGTCACAGTCTAGTGAACAGCTTTAATTCTTGGGAAGTTTAGTTTTTCTGGAGTGCAACTTTTTGAAAATCCATACAGCTTTTATTTTTACCCAAATTTTATTTGCTTTCCAAATGAAAGCAATTCTCGAAAATGTCACTCAATGTTTTCTTACATTTATTTTCACTGTATTTCACAGTCAAAAGAAACAAACCAGAAACAACTACAGACACAGCACCCAAACTCCTGGAATCCCAGTACAGCAGCTCCTGAGAAATTCCAAATTCAGGAACAGGTCTTCTGCTTCCACTTGCAAAAAGACTTAGACTGTTAGTATGTATTTGATACCTTGGCCTGCTTAGTAAGGATTTTGTATTTAAATCTAAAGAATTTGGCTGGAAAACTAATTGAGAATGGTGTTCTAAGGGAAAAGGCCTGATTGCATAGCTAATTTGAGAGCCTACCTAACAAAACTACTTAAATTGTCAGTAAAGACTCTCCAAGATGCTAATCGGATTCTGAGGGTTCTGAAGCAGCTTAATGGGTTGGATTTTCTAAGGTTAGGTGAAATGAAGCTGGGACCTGTGTTTGAAGTCATATATTCTGGGTCATGCTTCTCTCCCTGGCTGGATAACTAAAACCTTTTACACAGGAGAAGAGCAGAGAACAAATGGTGAATATCAGATAGCAAAAATCTTAATTGTGTTTGCTTTAAAATATTACTATTTGCATTTAGCCAAGGTTATTCACACAAAGAAAAGCTATTCCCAAATGCTTTGTAAGGTAAAGTGCTAATAACAAACTCATGAAATGATAAAAGAAAACAAATGAGGTCAAAGGAGGAAGAGTGCTCAATTCAATGAAAATCTCTCAACTTCATCTGGGCCATGTTCACCCTGCTCAGCTTCTGATGCTATTAAAAAACTCTGCTGAAAGTGGAGCACTGCTCTAGGTTAATGGGAAAGCAGCAGTGTGTTCCTTCATGCCAACAGACATCGGGGCTCTCCAGTGTGGACAGACAGAATTTCCTCTCACCCTGACTCCCACGGTGTTTATAGGTGAGAGGAGCCCACTGCCTGTCTGCAGTCCTGGGAACACAGCAAATCCTCTGCAAGTCAGGAAATGCAACAGCCACTTGGGCCAGGGACCAAAAAACTTGGAAAATAATGAGCAAAGTCACTTAAAGAGGGCTTTAGGACATGCTTCACGAGGAAGGCTTTGGGATCATCTCCCACAACACCTCAGAAACTTTCGAGTCCCAAACTGGACAACTTTTGCTTCTCCTGGCTGTGACTCTTATTAACTTCACTTTGTTTCAGCAAAAAGTTGATATACTACATCAACTTCAGTGAGCTATATCTGCTTAAATTCTTCAATTTGCATGCTCTTGTGTTCAATTTAAAGAATATTAAGTGCATATAAAATGATATTCCATTTAAAAAATATTCTTTTTTTTTGAAATATGCTGCCACATTAAAACATTTCAAAACAGTAATGGGAAACTTGGAAGTGGGTAACTATGAGATTAGTTAGCTAACAGGCTGAGGGATGCAAACTACCATTCTAACTTCAGAGTTCACTTGGGCAGAGATTTAAAAAAAACCCCAAGGTGTTTGCTCATAACTACTGCAAGAGGTGTGGATAGACCATTTTTAAGGTGAAGTTTCATGCTGTATGTCATTAACACCATTCCTAAAAAACCTCTTCACACAAGAAATTCTATACCTCAGGAAACTGAGTATTTAACACTAAGCTATTTACCTCTAGAATACATGAGTCCCATAGAAAGAGTAACTGAAATGTGTATTAATTTTAAGCTGTTATATCAAGCTAGACAATCTGTTCCCATTTTTTATTTTGTTTTCCTTAAATTTACCACTATGTCAAAAGCATTTTGGGTGCAGAGGGAACATTCTGTGGTACTGCCTTTGGAAGACAGGCTGAGCTACCCCCCACTCAAATTTGGGTGCCCTCTTCTATGGGGATGTTTTAACTGTAAATGGGTCGTCGCTGTTGCCCCTAAAAGCAGCAAACTGAGCCCTTTCCCTCCTCACTTTAACGTGCTACCAAGTGTTCATTTGCTACATTCTGGTTGGAAATGAATTCCTCTTTCTCAGAAAACACTGCTCTATGCAAACCAGCAGCCAATACAAAGAATGAACAGATACAAAGGCAATCTTGCAGGAAAATGAGAAGGGAAAGGAGCAAACCCAACCTCAGCATTTTCTGAAATGAGCAGATTTGTGCTGTTGGGTCTGTACAAGGACCTTTCATCTGTTTTAATAAACAGATAGATTCATCCAGCTTACCTTCATATAACCAGTCTGCAATTCCATTAAAAATAATTCCTTCTTTTCCGGAGGATGTCAGGCGCAATGAGCTGCTCTTTACATCAGGCTGATAGTAGATGTTATTTTCAAATATATAAATCTGGACGAGGTAAGAGAGATGGAAAGAAAAAACAACATTTTGGTAGATATAAATGAATGTTCAGCAATGAATACATAATTTCCTCAGGCTCAGAATGGTCTACAGAATAATTCAGCATGAGTTTCCACCAACATTGTCTTCATATTCCATTCTATTATAAATTTGGACAAACTAAGCAAAGTTTTAATATTTACGGCAAGCAAATCCTTCCTTTGAAATTGTCTTTCCAGTTGAAATATTTCTATTCATGTTTAAAAATATTATTACATTCCTCAAAATCATACAGGAGACAAGTTTTATAACAGCTGAGTAGATAAAGAAATTTTCACCTGGTTTTCTAACTGTGAAATGAGACACAATTCTTCAGGGACATACAGCACAGTACACACATCGCAAATATAAGTTACAGCTTTTTATCATGGTGTCAGAACACACAAGAGAAGCAAAAACAAAGATCAGCCTGCAGTTAACTCTTCTCAGCTTGCTGACGACTTCTGACTGACACACCAATGTTTTACCTCAAGTGTACTACATAAATGCTCTTTATTTTTCAAGTCTGGGCTCCTCATCCTCCTTTTTCCTTCTTCAGTGCCACTCATCAGCCTTGTCTGCTTTTCTTTCCCTGCTCACTTTGTTGCAAAGGGTATCAGGTTCACTCATTTTGTGAGGCTGAGCTCCAGGTTCCATGACAAAGTGCAGTAAATTACATTGGCCAAGTGTGCACTTCCACAGCTTAACACAAAAATCAAAGTAACAGCACGATTATGCACCGTCTCAGTTCACACTGAGAAAATGCAGCTGACAGGACTAAAGAAGCCAAATGCCACAGAAATTTTTGTTACACCATTTCAGCACTGTCCACTGATATACAGTGTCTTAGGGAGTGTAACAGGAAGTGTATTTCCACCAAAGACCATTTAAAAAGCCTGGTCATTTATCATTCTCTCACACTTCTATAATGAATGACTTATGGGAAAACACTAACCAAAGAGCAAAGTTTTATTATCATTATTACTGCTGTTCCCTTTGCTTCTAAATTACTATCTGAAATAGATTTCCCTATGAGTCCCCAAACTAATGATTTTTAACAGTAGCCACTTCATGACTTCGGCTGCAGAAAGCACTAAAGCTGAGGTTTTCTCATACCATGAGCAATGAAATGATTTTAACCATTACTGGGAACCGGAGGTGACTTGGAAGTAAGTCCTTTATGGTAAGAATTCAAAGCTCAGCAGTGAGCTCAAAACTGAAGCAAAAGTAGTTGGTCCAGTTTGAATAATTCAAAATGTACTGAGCTTTATATTGGTACAGAGAATTTCTGGGAAGCTGATGTATCACCCAACGCCAACAGCAGAAGAAAATGAGGATTAGCGAATGCTGGATGTATCAAGCTTTTGAAATAATATCAACAAAACTTCCTGTAAATGTGTATTTACACAGTAAAAATGCACTATTTTTTCCTAACGTAAAAGAAATTAATACAAGCAATTAACAAGACATGGTTAACTGCTTAACCAAGAAAACCAAAATAATTTAGCCAAGTATTTGTTATTTATGTTAACTAAAACTATTGCAATCAGACTGCATTGCAGGTAGACTAATGACTGTTGCTTCCTATGAAGTAACTTCTTACAGCTGACAATCTCTTCTTATATAAACAGCAGCTTTCAAGAGGTTACCAAAAAAGCTTGCTTGGTCAAATGATTCTATTTTATTTAATCTTCTTTAATTAAATGAAATCAATCTAATTCATTTTTGAAGACCAGGAGTATAATTTTTGCTTCTCTCCCCCCTTGTCAGGCTGTTTGTGTTTTTAATGGTGAAGGTACCCACAGTGTCTGTCTCTGCAATGAAAACTTTCATTTAAAGTGATCAGTGCCAGTCAAAGGACAGGATTAAGAATTACTTGTTTTATGACTGAACCCTAAGAAGATTTTTAATCCTGTTATTACTACTTAGCAGGCATTGCTAATTCCATTTGACAGATCTCAGATAAGTAAATATCTCTGAAGGATACTCACTGTTGTGCCACCGATTGTGGCTGCATCATCTTTATTCCTGATTCATTTAATAAAGCAGCTTTTTTGCCATCCTCAACCAGTTCTCAGTCATCCTCTGAACAATCTTCTTAGTCTACTCTATCATCCAAAGTTTCCCTTCTTTCCTCATCACTCCTGACACATATTCCTTCAACTTTGAAAGCTGCCCCAAACCCCAATTTTTTTCTTGAATGTACCTATTGGAACATTTTAAAGTTCTTGAAAAACTTCACACAGCAACTCTCTCCCTAGCAAGCCTTGATCTCACTGATTACTTGAATTTAACATTAAAAAGGAAGAATTTATGTTTCTTTGCAGAACATTTATGAAATAGAGCCATTCATGTTTCTCAACACAACTGCACTGCACATAAGTGCACATGGACGATGTAGGGTTGGTGCTCTGCACTCACTGCCTGCAGCATTCCAAAAGAGCTATATCCCCATGCCTGTAAAAACATTTTAGAAAGATTCACCATTATGGTTAGTCATTAAATCTAATCTGCAATTTTGCATATTTGTTGTATTTCAGGAGGTGCCATTTTCCACAGGAAGCCCCTGGACTGCTGTTTGCACCGACAGGAATGGCCTCTGCACCCTTCCTACAGTGACAGAGCCTGACCCCTGCGGCCAGGGCTGCATTCCCCTCCATCCCTGACCATGCCAAAGGGCTCATCTGCAACTATTAAACCCATTCACCTCTTGGAAATAAGGCCTTGGGAGTTAATATATTGCTTTCTGCAGCAAAACAGGCAGCAGAGGCGTAACAGGAGTGATGGAATTACTGTGAAGGCTTAGTCATGGCCTGAGAGGCTCTCACTTCTCAGTGAATGCAAGCAATGGATTCAATTAAGCACAAGTACTTTGTGTAGCCACAGAGCCCAATCTCCCATCAGTTTGCAGCCAAGAAAGGCATTTCTAAAAGGCAGACTCACTGTGAATTCTTCTTTCCAGTACAATACTTACATGACACAAATATACCTTACATATAGCTCTAAAATACTGAATTTTTAACAGATCACCACTTGAAATTAATTTTGGTCACAAGATTGTGAGTAGATCCTGCTTGCTTTCATCTTGGCACATACAACACCAGCCAGCAGCAAAACATGGTGTCAAATGTGAAGTGGTTTTAGGAGGAAAATAGGCACTGCTTTTATTTTATGTGAATTATCAAGAGCCCACAAACTAAGAGTAGAAAGGGAACTATTCCTCAGCTGAAGCATACAAAAAAACTCTAGCCCCAGAAGAGAGAAAGTCCTTAAATGTCAAGCCCTCCCCTCCCTGCACAACACCCAAGTTCCTTTTCTTTGCTTCATATATTTTTCTCTTTCTTGCTCAATTTAAACATTGCCATTAATGTTTTCTGATGAAACCTCCTTATGACTCTACTTTATGCCACACTAAAATGTATTTCCAATCTTTTTTTTTTTCAAAAACACAGAGACTCAATGAAAATTTTTATATTTTAAGAGGCAGCTGCTCCTGCTGATGACTTGCAGTACAACAATACCTGGAAGTTGAATTTATGAGCCACAACTCAGTTTTCAAAGTTGAGTGAAAGAGAAAGAAAGTGACTGGGAGAGAACTCAGACTGCTACTTTTCCTATGAGACTGAAACTCTGAAGCACTGCAAGGCAGATAACAAGTCACGACCCTGGGATAAGAATAACTGATCAAAACAAACAAAACCAAATCCTTGGAGCACAATCTTGTAAACACATGTGCCTTACCTGACTTCAGCAAGTAGAACTATGTGCCCCAAAGTTTCCAGGATGAGACTGCACATACTTCATCATTTTGTAAATTGTGTTTTGAGCAATGTCACATAAACAACAAATTTCCCTTGCTAGTCTCTCTCCACTCAGGTATATGGGAGCAAGTAATAGTAAAGGCTTTTCTTGGTATACACTTGGGGCTATTTACTACTTCACAAGTACTAAAATGTTGACTGCAACTACTGAATTTTCCCAAACTGCTAAAAAAGGAGTTGCTAACTGTGTATCAGACAGGTATTTTCAAGAATATATCAGTGGTTTTGTGCCCAAAATGCTTTCACAGCTTTCAGGTATGATGATAAGAAAATAAATTGAAAAAGGCATGAAGTGGAACCAGGATATGCTATTGTGTGTGAAAATTATTATTACGCCTTTTTTTAACTTCTTCTTTTCTACCCATCTTTCATGAGTATTCTTAAAAAATTTAAACCTATTTTTAGCTGAGGCCCTCAGCTAATAATGCTGTAAACGGGGATTAATGTCAAAATCTATTGCCTTCAAATTTATTTGAGTTTTTCCTTTCTTAGAGATTTTGCACATCAAGTCTTAAACCAAATGGAAAAAAAACCCACCGAATTTCAGTAATTATTTCATTAAGTATTTTCCTATTAACGAAAAACACCTGCAAGAATGTTTTGGATTAGTGAGCTATTAATTCTTGATAATGATCAGATTTATTTCAACTGACTGTGATGAATTTGAGGCCCAGCTCGCTCTAATATTCTACCTCAGCGCTAATCCTTCTCATTCTTCCACATCTGGCAGCCTCTAAACCATTTTTTCACAAACCTTCTTCTAAATTAATTCCTTCCAAAACACTTATTTACTGTTTGCAACATGTTTCGCGATTACAGGATTTTCTTTCAGGCTGAGGTCTGGAGCAGAGCACCCAGTCCGAGCAGTTAGCTCCAGATGGCAGACAGCTGTGAAAACAGAGACATCCACTCCCCCAGCTGAACAGCAAACCCAGTGCCAGTAGCTGGAGAGGCCCCCCGTGTGTCTTTAATCATTTCAAACACTACAGGCAGAGAAAAGCCGCTAAATTACAGAAAAATACTCCACTTTTTCCCTTTTGCTGCTCCCCTGAAGCCTCCTGCATGGCACATCCACACTAAATCCCTCCTCAGATTGCAGGGCAGCGTTTCAGGGACAGCACGAGCCTTTCACGCTCCAGCTGGGCGGCAGCAGCAGCTTGCCCAGAGCTCCTGGAGGTCAACTCCAAGGCCCAGATATTTTAGGTGGAGGAAAAGCAGAGGAATTCTGTCCAGCCTGAAGAAGAGGAGACTGAGGGGAGACCTCACTGCAGCTGCAACTTCCCTGTGAGAGGGGGAAAGGAGAGGCAGACACTGATCTGTTCTGTGTAGTGACCAGTGACATGACCCGAGGGAATGCCCTGGCGTTGTATCAGGGGAGGTTTAAACTGGGTATTAGAAGAAGGTTCTTCACCCAAAGAGTGGCTGGGGACTTGAACAGGAAGGAAGGAAAGAAGTTGTGGAGTGTGGCCACAGGTTGTGTTTGCCATGACATGGATTCATCAGGATGAACACCTTGCTCAAGGAAAGTGCCAACCAAACTCTAAAGCTACAGTGCAGATGCAGCTAGAAAGGAAACCAAATCACCTCTATCTATACATCTTTGGTTAGGAAAAAAGATCCATACAACAAGCACTGGGCTCTTTCCATACAGGTTCTACCTCCATCAAAGAAAATCATCAGATTCTCCCACAGAATCTCGGACCAACAAATATATAAATAACTACTCCAGTTGGGAACAACTTCAGCACTCCCACTTGATACCCCACAGAACGTGACAGTCTTCCTTCCCTTTCACATTGAAAATATGAGCTATGACAAGACTAAGGCATTTCTGATTATGCCCAGAAGGAGACCTTCAGGCGTTCGGGAAATGCTTCTGCTGCAGAACTGCTGCAGCTGCTAACGACAGCGCTGAAGACATCGACGCAGGGACTCCCCAGGCAGCCCAGCCCTGGCTGCATCCCTGTGTGGCTGTGGCAAGGACACACGAGTCCCCCCTCTCTGGGCCAGCACAGGTGTGCTCAGAGCCCAGCATTCCATGTAACAGAGCACTCAGCTGCGCTTCTGGCTCTCTGCTGAGGGGTAAGGATTTTACTGGTGCAGAAACCAGTGTCACCCTGAGCACCCTCCCAGACAGCCTGGCCCACCAGCTCACATGGCTGATGGCTGCACCTCAGCACAGGCTCCACCAGACTTGCAAAGCAGTCAGCAAAATTCCACCCCTTCTTGTGAGACTGCCAGCCAATTAGTTGGATAATTAATTCTTCAAAAGCTTCAAGATGCTTTTCCATCTGGGCTTGCCTCTTACCATTTGTTCTGTCTCCTGTCTTACCACGCATTAGCCAGGGCCAAATCCAGCTGCCCCAGTCAGATCATTCTCTTAAGATTTCCAGATGAAATACGTTTTCTCACTAACAACCATTAATACAAATAATATCAGCTATTCGTGAGCAGAACAAAGTCAAATAAAGAATATTTTCTTTGTTGCCCTGCAAATATTGTACTTTGCTCTTCAGAGATTAAACCATGACTTCTCCAATTTCAGGCACAGTGCCAAGTTCATACTGCCTGATAACATGTATGCACACATATATATTGCATATATCCAAAGAGTTGATGCCCTTTTGTTCTTGAACATATGGAAAGTCCAGCACAAGCAAGGATCTTACATAGAAAAAATAAATAAATGGCATATTAAATGAAATAATTAATTTTAGAATTATTTTTAAGTCATTTTTATTCTAAAAATGTGGTTTCAATTCCTACTGTTGCTTTCACCATAATTATGGAAAAATGCAGATATCCATGCACTTCCTTTGAACTAACTGGACTACAGTAAGAAACTAAAATCAAAGCCTTGCATCCATATCGAAACAATTTGGTTGCCAGTTTTCAACAGCTGCTGTTAAGGTAACAAGTTACTACTTTCTGGTTCACAGATCTGAAAAATTATAGAAATAGCTCCACTTCAGAAATTTACAATTAAGTTTTCACCTATTAAAAAAATACTGCAAATCACCCATAGTATCTATCAATGCAATAGCTTTTCAATGAATACCTGGCCTGGCATTTTTTCTACCACTATTCAGCATCCTCCAACAGTCTGACAGATAAATTTTTTCTGAGAGGCATTGATTACATTATTTTTACTCACTGTGTAATATCTGCTCTCTTTTTCAAGTCCAAACTGAACAAACATTTTCTTGTCATCTGTGATTTCACTTACTATACAGCTGGGACTCCCAGACTTAAACTGAGCTTGTCAGACCATTATTAGACCTACTGTTACAGAAGATGAGTACCCTTTCCTGCCCTTTTTCCTTGCCAAAATCTTATTTACTTGAAGCAGATTCCTGCTGAAAAACAAGGTGTAGTTAAGATTATGTGTTTTGTGTGCCAATGCAACAACAATGTAACTGCTATTTTCTTTTTTTTTTTTTTTCCTTTCACACAAAAGATAAATGCTCTGTTGGGGAAGAAAACATCATCCAGAAGGACTGGACACACAGTGTTATACAGGAACAGTTTGCTATACCAAGCTAGAAATTCCATGATGGCAATCCAAACTTCCTGGCCTTTATCAAAGCTTCTCTGTGGCCAAGAGCCACGGGGCACTTGCTGGAAAGAGCCACAGAAATCCGTCAGGGCTCTATTTGGGAGCAGGAAAGAGGTGGCTTTTCCTGTGCTCTGTGCTGACCTGGTGGCATGATGCCATTTGGCTCATTTTTATCTACAGCTGGAGACTCAACACCCATCTTCAATATAACTGCTGGCACAGGGGTCACTCAGACTGCCCATGGTGAGGACAACAGGTACACCACCAATCTGCCTGCGACAATGCTCTGGAGCATTTCCAAATCAGGGGTCGATTTACTGCCCCACACAGGTGAACTGCACACACATTGTGCACAAAATCACACTGACAAACCACATGTCTAGGAGGTACTCTGCACTTTGTTGGAAAAGGAGCACAGTCAAGGGTCAGTGTCTGCCATTCTGGCCCGCAGTAATCAGCTGTGGAAGAAGCTCCATGGTAATGAAGAGGGGACACACACAGTGAGGCAAGTGAAATGCAAGGTGGCAAACTACCACCCAAAACACTCATAATGCATTTCACTGGTGGGATTGATTATTCTGCTAATGTCTTTCTTACAGGTCCCGCAGCCATCTCCAAAACTAAAGAGAATTATGATATTTCAGATAATATAAACCACAGAAAAGAGGCTTATAAAGCTTTTATAGGTGTGAATTTTAAAAGGTTATAATATTCATTAGTGACTTAGTGAGTTGCAATTACGCAGACTTCTTCCAAAAGCCTTTTTTGTTTCCTCACATCTTACAAATTTTCTATCCAGATCACATATGTTACAGGATGACAATTTCAAGGAAAGTTTTATGGGATTGTATTGCAAAGCAGCTTTATTTCATATTCCTTTCCCCTACATTATATCTGTAGTCTATTTAGATTGTGAGCTCTCACAGATAGGATTGCAGGCTGAAATGTCTGATCTAGTTTGCAATACAGCTGCTTTGCAAGTCTCCAGGAGTGCATAATGGCTCTGATCTCTTCTCTGCAGATGTTTTTTTCTTTTCTTTTGCAGGTCAATCTATACTGTTACAAAATTTTCAGAGCCATTCAGCTCTGATTTGCTCCAGCTCTTGCACCACAGAGCACTAAATTATGCAGGCATTGGGCACCACAGGCACCATAAGCTACCTAAGAAATGCATGGCAGTGGACAAAAATCCACCCTTACATGATGCACATTCCAAAAATCATCAGACACATTGCAAATGAGGCGGAAACCAAATAATAGATAATAACAAAATTATTATAATTGTGAGAAATAATAACTACATTCACTCTCAAAGGTACCGATTTTCTAAAGGTTGACCTACACAGCAATTCTTTGAGAGGAAGCTCTCAAACGTTTTGATTTTATTGTAATTAAGGCAGAGAGGAAGTAGCTGTTGATCAGTGGGAGACATGGAGACCTCAAAGCGCAGACACCCCAATGTCATACACTGCCTTTTTGTTGGTGTCAGATACAATATGTTAATTTTATTTTTGCAGTCATCAAGCTGCCAGACATAGCAGGAAGAACAGAACACTGAAGCACCACTTTTCTTCTGTCTAGATTAATGCCACTGCATCACAGTAATGTGTTAGCACAATCGTTTCTGAACAACTGCAAACAATCTACAAGGCTATTATATTTAATTGCTATTTAGATAGTTTATAAATCTACTGTAAACAATAGCCAGGGTGCACTCATAATGCAGCTATAAGATTAGTTACTAATGTCATGACATAAACCAGACCATGAACTCAGACTATCAGCAAATCCATGGTAACTCTGATGTTTATGTCCTTGATTTCCAATAAATGCGGGGAAGCGTTGCCCTCTTTTGTTTCAACACACATTAATTATGTTGCCTTTCCAATGATATTGGATCATGATGCTCACTAAATTCACACCCTGCCTCATCCCATGACAGCTTACCCATGAGAGCAAACACAGTGTAATATGCTATATAAATAAAATCACGTATAATATCTGAACTACGACCTACGCAAAAAGCTGTCTCATAAATCTGCTGCACAGATCACAGTCAGCCTGCCTTGCCCCCAAGCTTGTAGTCTGGATCTGCTGCTTCCTCCCATGGAGCTGCCTGCAGAGCTTTGCTGGCTGCAGCACTGTGCAAAATGTCACTGAGGATTGGGCTGCTCAACCCTTTGATCTTCGTCTAAGTGATGTGAAGAACACACTTATCCAAAATCAGTGCATGCTCAGGAACTCACACTCCTCCTTCCTCACACTTGCTGATCGCTTCTGACTAATGAGCCAGCATGGAGCTTATAATAAAATCATAATCTGTCCTTACCATAAAATCTTTTAAAATGATCTCTGGTATTTCAGGCTCATCTCACACTGATATCAAGCATTCAATTATGCCCAGACTGATCAATCCGTAACAAGCTAAACTGAAAAATTTTCAACCTAGTTACTCCAGAAGAAAAAAAAAAAACAATGTTGGGAGACAGAAAAATATCTAAGGAACCTGTGAGGGCTTGGTATCAGAGGGGAAATCTTCTGTTTTCTTTGACAAAATGCAAGAAAGTAGCATTCTAACAGCAAGGACAAAAGTAAAAAGATACAGAATGGAAAATTCTGAGCTGTAAAGTCATATTTACATTTCCCACTATTCTTAGGGTGGTGGGCAATCCCTGAGATGACAAATCCCTGTCATTTGTATGCAATACAATAGCCCAGGGTGCCTCTGAGTATCTCCTATGTGAGAAACCCAAGCAGAGCTGAACACAAAGCTTTGTCCTTTCAGCTGCTGTTGCTGACCCAGCCCATCTTGCTGTACGGGCACCTGCCTTCGTCTCCCCACTGCACACAGGGTTCAAGCTGCCAGCTGTCTTTAAGACGGGCCAAAATTTTAGTGGAGGATATCCATCTGTACAGACTCCACATAGCACATTCAGTGCAAGAAACAGAGTTTGTCTTAAAATATCTCATTAGGAATGAGACAAAGAGGGATTTTTGACTAGCTCTTATAACGGCACTTCTGTTTGGGACAGTTCAGAGTCTGGGAAACAACACTTAAAAGTAACTATTAAAAATATATCCACACAAAGATTTTCCGTTCTATTTCTGTAAATGCACTGTCACCTGCCATAAATGGTGAAGGAAATCAGTGCTTTGTTTTCTCTAGGATATCAACAGTACACCTGACTTTTTAATCCCTATTCTGCAGGCCTTGGAGCTGCCAGTGGAGATACACTTCCCACATCTACACATCCACAGTTCTTTGCATTTCACTATCTGGCTCAGGCTGAGCGAACATGAAAGCCTAAGTCACTTTAACACGGCAGAAAAAGTAAAATCAGCTCTGATCCTTCTGCACAAACACAGTGGGGTTGTCATAACCCCACTGTAGGGAAAAAAGAAACATACAAGGACATTTATGGGCTGGTGATGATGGAATTTAATGTCTCTTTTTCAAGAGGGACTTGGCTAAAATAGAGAAAGCCAGGAGGACTGAACATGGCCAGAGTTGCTAAACCTTGCTGAGAGGACAGTCACTGTAAGTTCCACTAACAGAAACCTGTTTCTATTTCTGATGCATGTTATGTGCCAAAAAAGAAAATCAATTTTGACATACAGCAAACAGAACCTATACATAGAAGAGGCAAAGGAACCCTCCTACAGAGCAAGAGTTCAGGTGGGTTGGTGTCAAGTTGGTTTTGTCCCTTTAGCCTGTTCCTAGGAGAACTCTCTGTAGGCACCTTCACAGAGACCCCAGAGTCTTTTACAAGTCTTCTGCCAAACACTTTACAAAGGATAAATAAAATTTGTGTTTACAATTGATTAGAACTACCTCTGGCATAGAACCTGAACCAGAAAGGCATTAGAAATCTTCAAACTCTCCTGTTTGGACATTGTGGTGCCCTACCATAGTGAATTTTCCTCTTCCTTTTCCAGGGTGTTAAGGAGAATAGAATACAGCTCCTTTCTTGGGTTTTTTACCTTTTTGTTTTTGTTATCTGACAGTTAAGAGTGTCATTTACATTACATTACCAAAAGATGGATATGACAAATTTTCCACCCCATCCTGTGGTGTATCATAGCCTTTTTTTAAATCATCAAATACGAAGTGACTACAGGATTATATGGCCCATGGACACAGGTAAGCACGCAGTGGTTTTGGGCAGGATTTTGGAGTTATATAGAAATACAGTCCATAATAAAACCCCCTCTTTTCCAAATCCAGTTTAGCTAAGGATTCTATCAGATTCTAACCTCTGCTTCACAGTTTTTATGGGTGAATATTTCCGAAGAATTTTAGACTTCTGAAATACAATTTTCATGTTTCTGCATTACAGAAAGCCACACATTTTTCACCCAAGAAGCACAGCAGTCCTATTTTATGAGCCATTGGACTTGCAGTTAATATTAGCTAACAGACGGAAGTGTGAATATTCAGATATGCTTGGTTTCACACGGACATGTTGAACAACACGATGAGGGGTGCATATTGCTGTTTTCATTGCTCCCTGCAGGCTGCTGCATGGAAAAGTCCTGATGACTGCTCCTATCAAATGTGTGTGTCTATGCTTCTTTGCCTGTGTCTTTGTGGGACTGTGTGTAAATATATATTTAAAAAAAAAAAATATATATATATATACACACACACACACAGACCCCCCCACAACAGGAACCATGTGAAGAAATAATTTGAGTTTTAGCACAATGATATATCAAATTTCCAATATATTTGCTTCTGGATAAAAAAAAAATGCATTACTTGTGTGCAGGGCTTCCATACTGACTCAAATATTAGCTGCATGCTAGATCAGTGATAACAGAGTAAGAATCAGGGAGAAGAAACCTCTTTTATCTCCCCTCTTGATTTATTCACTATAAATCTGCTGGGCCTTTTACTGTTCCACATGAAAAACAGTACTAGAGGAATAATGCTCCTATAAAACATATGATTTTCTCATTATTTCTTCACCTCTTTCAGATACAGCCAAGTGGCTATTCTCACAAAGGGCCAGCAATACCTAATCCTTAACACTCATAATTTTGAGTTACCTGTGATACCAGAATATGTTTGTTGTATTTCACCAACCAAACTGATGAAGAAACTTCTTTCCTCATCTTAGCCTTGCTCCATTTGTAATGTTCCATTTATAATGTTGTAGTGGCCTCTAGAACTCACAAAATTTTTATTGAATATGTCCAGTCTTCATAAGTAAAACTCTAATTTTTCCTGTTTTGCCAAACTGCCTGCATTTTCTGGCTGCATCTCCATTCCCCTTTTCTGAGATGGGAACAAAAGCTTTCAGGTGGAGCATCACTTTTGGAACCAGAGAACACGCACTAAATGCTCCTCCTATCCATATTTAAGTGGAGTGAGCACTCAGAAATTGATAATGAAAAATGTAAACTAGTTCAGTAGAATACCTTCAGAGCAACTTATAATATTTTCTTTTCCTTAAGAATGGTTTGAATCAAATAATTTAAATGAAAAGGCAAAAAACATTTAGATGTTACAATGATAGTTTGACAAATCCAAGACAAAAATCCCACGTGTAGCAGCAGCTTAGGAGGAAGACATTTTAACTAAGTCTTTTAGGTAACTCTAATTCTTCTGTGGGCTCAGGTGGGTGGGCAGTGCTCAACCACAGCTCCCTTCCTTCAGAGAAACATCCTCAGCAGGACAAAGGACCTCCAAACGTGCTTTGAACTACAGAAGTTTGGTAACTGAACCCCTCATACATTTTAAATGAGGTATCATACCTGAAGTTAATGTCACATTGAAGAGTTCTTGTTTATTTCTAATTTTCAGAATAAATTCAAGCAGACATTTTCCTCTCAGTTTCACTGCCACTTGCCTCATTAGCATAGTCATTAAAAGGAAAGATGAAATAAAGCCTTAACATTTCCATATGTGATTTTAAGTTACTCATCTAAAATACAGTAAGTCAAAAGAGCAGAAGACTTTTCAGATAAAAACAACAGACAAAATATATTTATTTAGGTCTTAATTAGCATTAATTAACGTACTTCATTTGCATATGCAAGTGTTCTTGCCAGGAGGGGGTGCCAAGTACCCACAGCACCAATTATGCAAGAAGAAAACACACGGCAAATATTTTACAGAAAGATAAATTACCATTTTTTATAGCAGTTGTACATTACCTTGATAGACCAAACAGTAAATGGAGCTTTCAGCAACTAATGGCTGTTAAAGCATGTGTTCAGCAAGGTACCTGTCCTAGAACAATCCTGCTAATTCCTCATATACTAAATTAGTCCAGTGCTTATCTGGGCACTTGGAAAATAATACAACATCAAAGAACTTTGCTGCTGCAGTATTTGTCTTACCTAAAACAGTCTTTGAAAGCCGTTGAAATAAAAAAGGCCAGAATTTTGACAAAAGGCAGTTGTAAGGTAATATCATTTTAATCCAGCAATTCAACAGTCTGAGAGATATTTGCATTTTTGTGGGGCAATAGGTATTGATGGGGGGTGAAGGGAAATTGAACCCCCAAACACGACAAAAGGATAAAGGTAAGATGACTGAACACAAAACAAAAGGGCAGAGAGTTCTTGAAATGATGCATTTATTAATAGCAATCAAAGCAGATTTCGCTCTGGTTTATTTCTGGGTTTCTGTTTGTATGCTGGTTTTAAGGTAGTTTTAGTACAAGATGAGGTCCTCTTTCACTGGATATTTTTCATTCTCTATTTAAAAGCTTCAGCTTCTAAGATCTATTATTTGTGAGTAACCTTTTTTGTTGTTGTTGGTTTTTTTGGAAGATGAGGGCAACATCTTGACTTCTAATATTGGAAGTACTTTCTAGAAATTGATAAGAACAACCTGAATCCACAATTCAGCTACAGTCACCAAACTGTTCTTTGTGTATACAGCCTAATAGGTGATTCTACTCAATGATGACCTAAATTACAATAAAGCATAGTAAAAGTTCATCTTCAGTCCTACCATTTGATAGTGCTATATTTTGTTGGTAGCATCAGTTTTTGACAAAGCTTCTAAAAAATAATTTTCTTTAGTATTCTGGATAGTTTTACTATTTTCTTGATTTCTTTTTGGTTAAAATATGTATTAATTTATGCACAGATATTCATCTGTAAGTCAACAGATCATTATTTATGCTGATCCATCCAAATACGTAACTCAAACTCCCTTCAGAACCATTTAACATATTCAAAAGAAAAGCGAGCTTACTGCAATAAATAACATAAAATATCTATTATAAATACAAAGGCAAAGTGACTTGTGTGGGTATATGTTCATAGCATAACGTGAAATAAAGTATTTTATACAAAATAATCAACATATACCACCCCCAAGGCAGGGGAAAAAAAAAAAAGAGTATCATTTTTAAGAAAAAACCATGTCAAACTGAACAACTTCTAACCATGCTTCACTGGGAGCCACTTGAAGTAGCCCACCCAAATACTGATCAGAAGAACTATTTGTATCACAAGGAGCACTGCAGAAGAACACAACAGATTAAGTACAACACTGCAAACACTGGAGACATCTCCAGCCTGAATTTTTACAACCAGGCTCCTGCTGCAATACATCCCCATAGGCAGATCCAGAGCTGTCTCTCCTGTGTCAGATACAAGCCAGGCCCAGCATAAACATATGAAAACCTTTGCTACAAACTACTGGAGAAGATAAGGCTCAAGAAGGCAGAACACTGGATAAAAAATTGGGTATTTCAACAACAGAGGCCCGTTAAAAACCCCGAAGCATTCTTCTTCTCAGTAAAGCCTTCCCACCAGGTGTGGGATATCTCTTTCTCAGTCACAAGCAGTGAGGTCTCTAATCAATAAACTGGAGGCAGAAAAATGTTGATGAAACAAATTAGATCTCTAGTTGGGCTGGTTGGTCTTTCCTGAAATTACTTAATGCTACAGTGATGTATTCTATGGAGGTGAGGTAAAGAGATAATTAGCTAATGACTTGCACAATTTTAATCAAACATGAGTAGTGTTTGGCAAATACATAAACAGCTCCCTAACATACTATGACACAGAAATGGCATTTTAGATCTGGCACATTTCTAACACAGTTAAAAGGCAGCATTTTAAAGAGTGACCTCGAAAACGGTTCTTGTTTTAAGAGCTATGTGACCTTAAGATACATTAATTCATTAGATAAAAGTTTCTTCTCCCCAATGGCAAACATTTTCAATTTCACCACCAAAATGTCATGACTCAAGCAGCAGATGTTTCTCTGAGCTTTCCTCTTAATCATTACAAAACCGTCTACTCTAGGTAAATAGCAAGAAACTGAAATAACTTGCAACCACCGTGGTAGCTTGAAAACAATGGTACTGTGGCTCAGCCACCTGGCATCTGACATAAACCTAACTCTGTTCTTCACTACCCACATGGGTCATGCTGGCCCATTAGACAGCCTCAGAAATTATTCCTAACAGTAAACTGAGACTGATGCATGCTTTCCACGAGGAGGTAAAGTACTGCATATATTCGATGTCACTGCAGCCATATCCCTCCTCTGTGCAATAAGCACTTTGTGGCTTCGTACATATTTTCCTTCCTGTTTTTTTCCCTTCATATCCATATATTACCTGTTTGAACATCTTGCCAATTCCTCCTCATTGGAAGAACTTAAGATAACTATGTAGGCTGCACGGTTACTTAGATCTTCTGCAGAACTGTGGACTGCAAACACTTTATTTTACTCTATAGCCTAACTATTGAGAATAGTTGATTCAAGTCCATGTGACATCCCCCCATATTTTGGATTTAATTCAGGACTTTCCAAATAGTTATAGTGTAAAGTTGGGATCTTGGGCTCAGTCTGACATATCTTGGCCTCATGTTTCACATTTTGTGCTAATTTTGCTGACCAGCCCTGGCTATAGTATTGCTATTCATTTCTGCTCCACAGATGGAAGGGTGCTATTCCCCTTGACGTTAGAGAACTACATACACTCTGTGATGGCACACAGCACATGTCATGGGTCTTTCTACATCAAATTTTTGTATATATAAATTAATTTGTGCTCCAATTGATCTCCACTTGTTCTTCAGTTGTAATTATTGGCTCTTGGAGATTACCCAGGTTAATACACTATGATTATTTTATTTAGGGTAAGTATTTCACAGCTTGTTTTACTTATGAATTATCAATATTTCCTTATTCCACAGAAAAGACATGTAAGTTTTGTTCAGGAAGGTAAACCACTCACAGTGTGTTTGGCAGCACAGATCCATGAGGCTGCAGCTTTGTTTGCACCCGGGTACATTCCATCGATAGCTGCTGATGGATTTTCACCATTGGATCTCTCCCTTTCGCCTTCCTCTGTGCCCTGTTTCATTTCTGGTTACTTCCTGTACTATTTTACTCAAAACCCACCAATACAGTGTTTGTTCTAATGACAAATTTTATAACAGAACCATTGTGGCAATGCCTCAGGCACACATCTTTCATCTGCCTAACCTGTTCTGCTGGAATGAACTCTCTGTCCTGCTTCTGCTGGAGGCAGACGTTCCTTTGGACAGCAGCAACAACCATTATTCACAACAGTCTTTATTCATTCATGCTCCTTCTACATTTTTGCCTTGCTGCTGAAGTGGGAGGGCAATGCAGCAAGGCACTTCTGTCACTTTGGAAACCTCCTTTCACCACATGAATGGCTTCAAGAGGACATGCTTCTAATTGGCAATTCCTAAAGTCACCTTCAGTAGGCTGTTCCTGCAGGTGTACATCTCTATGGCAACACTCGGTGTCGTTCAGAGTGCACAGAAGATTTTGTGTTCAAAGTTATTATTTCCTAATTCTGCAGACCATATGGCACCATAAAACCCACAGTAGAGCAGATATTTTTAAAGCACAACATTAACTTTACTAGGGGCATTAACGAAGATGAGTAATGTTATCCTCACTCAAGTATGAATTATGCCAATGTTTTCAAATTTGGATGATTAAGGTTGTACCTAAATTGATCGCCCATTCTTTTGCAGGTCTGAGATGTAATAGGAGTCCACCTGTGCCTGTATCCAAAGCTATCCACACATATTTACAGAATGACATTTTAAGCAAAACACGTAAAGATAGCATTATTCTGATTTATTTTTCTGAGGTTCATGATTGTTAAGTCTGACCCTGTTCTTATGAGACATCTCAGGAAAAGGAAAAGATATTTTCTCAGTAATCACTGCACTTAATTTTAGTTCTACTTTAGATTACTGATCAGAGGTATAGCACAGACAAATCTTACATACTGCAATTTAATTAAAATACTCCTTAAATCTGTTCAGTTTTGCAAACACTTCTCCTTTCTGCTGTCACCTACATGGTTTGCCACATTCCATGTGTGTGTTTATTACCATTAATCCTGTCACCATGCTGTCTCTCATTATTAATAAATTAATGTGGTTAATTATTAAAATATACCAAGCATGTTCCAATTACTTTTTCTCACCTGCCTCCACTTCCTTAATGCAATACATTCCAACCAGAAACATTTTTTACTTTCCAGTCATCTTGATGAACGATATAAAGCAACAGGGTATATTCTCTAGATATTCAGCTTACAGCCTCTCTGCATGATCAAGTTGGATGTGCAAGGAGGCCCTGGGATCATGCCTGAGGGCATTAATGAGCTTATTAGAACACTGTAACAAGGTTTATCTGAATTTCTTATGCAGAACTGAAGATTTAATCAGTCTCTTGCCTTCAACTACCAACACAGGTCAGCTTAAAATCATTGCTGTTCTAAAACCACAATTTTTTTCCTCATATTGATGATGGTCACAATGATCACGGATGATTTATGTTCATTAAAAATGGTAAAACTTCTGGAAAAAAAGCGATACATGAAGCATAGCATCTCTTGTTTTATTATTATGAATTCAGTGCAGCACAGCTGACCTTGGCAGTTATTTTCATACTGAAATGAAAACATCACTTTTCATGAATCCATCACATCACATTTGGATGCTAAGCTTTTGCCCACAGTTTTCATTGCTATTGCACTTGAAACACTTCTCTTCACCTTTAACTTTCCTTCCCACATAGCAGTAGCCATAAATATGGTTATCCCAAAAATCACTTGAGTGCATATTTAGATGAAGATGTGATTCTTTCAGCAACTGTGCAATTTGCTTATTGGGGGTTAGACTGGAAAAACATCTTTTTAATAAAAAATAAACAAATAAATAGAGCTCTCCTAAAAGCTTTAATAGGACCATGCTAGCATAGTGCAGAAATATATAACACAACTTATCTTAAGGCTTTCAGTTTTGTTTTTACCTCAGTCTGGAGTCCATGCATTTTTAATGACTGTGCTTACCAGCTGCTGTCCGTGAACGCCCCAGGCTGCATACTGTAAAACTGAATCCTCTACTTCTGGAGGGTTTAACTCCCAAACTTCCCTTGAAAAAAGGGAAACATTTTTTACTTGAACACATTGGCATCACCTCATGCATAGAGCCACTGACAATGACATGGTATGGAAAAAACAGTGTGACCTACCTTGTGTGTATGTTATAAATCACATACGAAGCTGTATAAGAATAATGAAAAACCTGTTAAAAAAAAAAAAAAAGAGAGAATGTAAAGAATTACAAGACAAAATACAGGATTAAATACAGACTACCATGAGGGCAGTCACAGTCTTTCAACCCCTCTAAACACCAGTACCTTTATTACTGAAAGAACATTTTACTGAATTAATTATAACCAACAGACCTGAACCAGGTTTTGAAAGCTGTAGGAAGGACACACATATTCATCTGTTAATTTAACCAGACACTTTATCAGTACAACAACTGCACAGAAAATGTTCCAATCAGAAAAATCTGCATTCCTGTTAAAAAAAAAAAAGAAAAAACAAAAAACACCCATCCCCCACGCAAAAAAAAACCAAACCAAAACAAACAAACAAACAAACAAAAAAAAACCCAAAAAAAACCCCAAAAAACCCCACCAAGAACACACATTAGGAAAAAAAAAACCACTTTTTTTTCTGTATTTCTTCATCAAGCTGAGTCAAAATGATTGCACAGGCATCACATCAAGTTATTCTACTTGAAATGCAGACCAATACAGGGTCATATGGTATTGTTCTCACCACCTGCTATGAAGGACCTCCCGGGTATGGCTCACAGAACAGAATAACTCTGTACTTAGTGGGGCTCTGTTTGCTGTGGCTTTCATTAAATATGGTTTGGTCTGGTTTTGGCTGACTTCCTCTGTTTTTTCAGAAAAAGTTTGTTGAAGGTTTTTTTGTCATTTTGGGTAAAGCAAAGAACTATTTTTCAGTAAACCCTTCTCATTCAACAGCAAGTTACCAGCAACTTCTGGATTCAAAACCTGTAGGATTCTCCAAATGGAACAGAAAAGAAATTACAGTGTGTAATGTGATGGACCACCACACCAAAGAGCTCAAACCAAACCAAACTATTACACATTCTCTCTAGTCAAACATTAGTTGAATAACAGACATTTTGCTCTCTTCCAGGCTTGAGCGATTGGTTTTTACCTAGCTCAGTTTTTTCCCTATGTCCTGCATCATGAAAAGTAGCATAATTCCACAGTATTAGTTTTAATATAATTTGAAATTACTTCATGGTCTTGGAAGATAAAATATATTTGCAACTAGTTATTACTGAACTAAGCAAAACTCTTCTTTTTAATGTAAACTTCTGTTAGAAAGAAACATTAGATGACATCCACTAGAATTACTGCAGCTTCATGTCTACAGTTACAGCATCTCTGCTTGGCACGTGAAGGATTTATTTCTGGGCAGGCTCATCCCAGTTAGATGGGGACAGACACAGCTGTAAAGCCAAAACCTTGACATGGATACATGTGTTGGGAACTCTTTAGGTTATATTTTCTACACTGGGAACCTTTCAGCTACTCCTTCAAAGAGAACAGGCAAAGGGCGATCCTACATGGACAGAGCCACTGGAATTTGTCACTGTAGCACACGAGAGGGTTTCAGAGTTTGATATTTTGTCTGGAGGCCATTAAATAACAGAGCCATCTGAAACATCCTTCCACTGACTTGCTTTTTATCATTAGTTCCCTGCCAAAACATGACAAGAACTTAGCATGCCCTAAATCCTTGCTGGCTGATGCAGCAAGAATCCCACAAAGGCCTCTGAGATTAGTAACTCTACTTTGTGCAACAGCTGAATGCCCCTTCAATAAAATTTCCCTTTGAGACAAAAATAATTTCCATTTTCCAAGTGTATTGTGTTTAACATCAAAACTGTTGCTTCAGTAAGATTCATACATATATTAGTAAGTATGCCCCAAACTTTTTTATATTTTATACTTTATATTACAGCTTAAGATAAACTGGTCGTGCAATGTACCAGCCTCTTCTAAGAAGTGTGACAGAAACAGAGAAAAATGGTTAAATCATGTTGGTTTCTGCACAGGATGTGCACTGCCAGAGGTTACCCACAGGGGCACTTGCCAGCAGCTTTTAAAGGCCAGTTACAAAGAAGAGAAATGGGTCTCTTGCCCTTGCAGGAAAAGGGAAAATTGTATCAAAGATAATGTGTGGAGAGCTGATAAATATTTAGAATAGAAATATTTAAAAAGTAAAACATTAGACAGAATATATTTCAACGAGAAATGCTAAATAATAAGTCATTCTGACAGCTCAAACAGAAAATATGCTGTAACAACAAGAACAACACTTCACATGCCATGTGGAAACACTCCTCATGCCTTGTGTAATATTTCTGTCTAAACATTTATGCAGAAACATTAATATCTGTGTGTGAAGTTGAAGGAGCTCCACTTCCACTGGAGACCAACACTACAGTGAAGTCATTTTCAGACAAGATGCTGATGTTTTTCTCAAATTACTTATGTGAGTTTTAGTTCTTAACAGGAACACCATGTATAAATTACAAGTACAATGTTTCCTAATTCATCTTGCTTGCAAGAGCCACACACTGAAACACAATCACTATTGAAATGAAATCAATAAAAAAGGATGTAGAAAATCTTTCTTTTTCTAGTCTGGCTCTTACAGAAAGTTCTTAGGAAGCTCTTGTAGTTTTGTACAAAGGCTTAACCTGTTTGGCTTCCTCTTGCACAGAGCCATCAGTGGCTGGGACACACCTCTTCCCGAACATCATACAACATCTGGCACCACAGCAAGGAGTACCAGCAACCCGCAAAACACCAGGATCAAACCTTCCACATGGCCACCAGTTGTGTCCTCTGTGGAAGAGGCTTGGGGAATTACGCCCTGCAACTCCTGTTTTGTAGGAAGTGCACTAATCAGAAAAAAACCTGGTAATTTATGCAAATAAAAAGATAAGAAGGCTGGCTACTGTGTGCAACATTCAAACCCAAAGCGCTATCATTCCTATTCCAAAATGCTTTCAAACATTTCTTGTACTCCTTGCCTTCTTACAGAGGTGCTATCAAAAGACTGAATGCAGACTAATATTTAAACATGGACATTGAATTGCTTCAATTGACTAAAAAAAGAGACATGAAACTGAGGAAAAGGGAGAAAGGTTGTAGTGAAAAATACTCCTACTAAGCACAGAGAGCATCAATTAATGAATATGGACACACATAACATCTCTAAGAAGTGAAGCAACGTAGAAGAGCAAAGCCTTTTAAAATTTTAAATGCATTACAGCAATTTCTGCAGTGTCATATCAGCTGAGGAAAACAAAAAGAGGAAAATGGCCTGGTATAATTCATTAAAAGAATTACACTAGTTAAGGTTGGGCACTGTGAGGAGCCTTAACTTCACAAGTGGCATGTATGATTGCTAGGGTTCAGGCCTTTCTGGCAAGTAAATAACTTGCCTGCTTCTATTATGATGAGCTGGAAAATGTTCCCTGCAATGTTAAGAACTGTGAAAATGGCTTTTTAGATCAGACAGACAGTACACCTCCCCCTCAATACAATTTATTTAATTTTTCTTTTGCCACAGAATGCAGTAGGTAACAACCATTGCATATTAAATATTTCTTCTGAATTCATTCTTTTATCAGTTTATGAAGTGATGACAAGCTTTCATCTGGTGCTGCTCAACACTGAAAAAGTTAGCTGCATTTGTGTATGAAAAAAATGAAATTACAGAACTCCATTACAAAGGACCTAAAAGAAAAAGGTGACAAAAATATTTCAAGACAAATTGCTCCAGTCAAAATGTATTGAAATAACAATCTATTACTCAGCTAACAGCCAACAATAAAAAACACACTTATCAATCATGATCTGAACTTTTAGATGAAGGTGTGATTCTTTCAACAATTGAGTTCTGGATTTTCATGTGTCCTTTATTCTCTACCTTTCAGGGAATTATTTTTTCTTTCTACAGTTTCTAAAAATGAAATAATGCTGTGGAACTCAATGCATAGCCCAATAAGATGCAGGAAAACAGTGCCTTATACACTCAGCCAAAACACACTCCACTAATTCTGCAATACATTCCAGAAAATATCCAGTTCACTGTCCTTGGGTAATTTGGAAAACATTTCTCAGCAGAACAGCGTTTTTGCTAAAAAGCTGCCAAGAAAACCTCTGTAGCAGTATTTTCACAGTGTGATGAGAGCTCTCAGCTCCAGGGAAATGGAGGAGAGCTGATGACATTAGAACCTCACAGCGCTATAATCTCAAAATGCTTGGGCATGCCAAGCACCTTGATGCATCCCTTATCCATTTCCTGTATTATAAACCAATTACATTCCTTCGTGTGTTATTCATTTAGAGCAATTTAAAGCCTCCTTGCTAGCATGGCTTTTTGCAAAGTAGGGGAATGACCGTCCCACATTTTTGTTTTTACCCAAACAAACACCTGTAATCTGAACTCATCTCTGCAGTTCTCAGTGCTGCTACACTCTGTAAATTCCCCCTTCAGGTTCCAATAAGGCATCTCACAGGGCATAAAAGCACTCAGTCTGAGCAAGAACAATAAAAGGTGAGAGTATATGAAATACATTGAAAACTTCAGCACCCGCAGTAACACTTTCAGTTATTCCAAAGCTTAACAGCCAAATGGAGTCCATGTCTTGCACACAACATAGATACCCATCTATTTGTACTGTACATAGCAAATAAAAAAGATACTATTTAAAAGCCATGCCTTTCCCATTAGTTAAAAAAGAAAAAGCAGCAGAGACGCATTAAATAACTGAAATTGCAGTGTTTGCCATCATTCCCATCCCACTTATCTCCAAACACATACCCTGATTTGGAAAGAGAGGCAGTTTCTTAGATAAGGTTCAAAACCATGCAGACCTCTCTGATTCATCAGTGAGGTATCAGATCTTTTATGGGTTAACTTACACTTCTGATCCCATGAAAAACAAAATCTAGTATTTTAAGAGACTACTAGTCTGAATGAAAAATTATTATATTCTTGCTCTATGAGTTAAAGAATTTAATCAGACTTGAAAGCAGAATTATCAATTAGCTGTGTAAAGTTTTAACTCCTGCAATATATGGATGCCTCCCAAACAGTATTACTCATAAAAAGAGAAAGATCAAAAAACTGCTTTTATTGCTTCACAGGCACAAGTCAATTATTAGGCAGTTCAAAACTATGAGAGAACCCGACTTGGAAAAGGTTTTCTGTGCCAGAAAAGTTTTTCTATTTTTTTCAGCTACCTCAGTTGGCCTAATAGAAGATATCACCTCTTCCCACAAATCTTGTCTCAGTTATCTCTTCAGGCCACCACATCCATAACAACAATGTCAGGGAGAAACAAGCATTCCTAAGCACTGCTGAAAAAAAAAAGGACTACCTAAAACTAAAAGTGATCCTTCCTAATTAATAACCTGCATTACAGCACATATCACAAAACACACGTGAACCCAGAAATCAGGGGACAGGACACAGCGAAGCAGGGAAGTAAACAGGAATACATCTTGCCAAGGACACTCACTTCTCCATTCATCCGTGGCCCTTCTCACTTCTGAAGACCTTTCCTAACACATCAGTAAAATGGTCTGGCGCGTTTCCAAACTGCCTCGGTGGGTGCCAGCCGCGGGAGCTACTGGCAGTCACGCAGAGTGTGAAAAACAGCAACATGAGTAGGATTCTGCCTTTATCCTCTTTTCTACAGTTGAATTAAGCATTTGAAGAATTACTGAGAAATCTACTTATGCTGAAAACTGAACCAAAAGCCCTTGCCGTGGTAAAGTGATTAGAAGGCCGAGCAAAAAGTAACCAATCGCTCGTCTGCCATTCATGCAACGAAGTACCCACATACAATGACACAGAGAATCTCATTCAAAAATCCAAATTTTTAAGAAACCTCCACTAAAGGCTCAAAAATACAGTTTAGAAAAAGAAATGCAAACATATATTGCTTCCTATTTTGCCTTTAGGATAAAAGTACCTTGGAAGAAAAATGGAACCTGCGGAACATGCCATGAGCTACAAAAAATGAGCAAGGACCAGATGCAGAGTGGAGAGAATATGAGGGGACATCATGAAGCACAGGAGGGTTATGGAGATCTTTTGAAGGGATTACTGATATAAATGCAGTGTGCTTGTGGCCAGAAAAAACAACTGTATTATATATTTTTAGTAAGTTAACATAAATTCAAGTTCACTCCCCATACAAAAAAACACAGCCTATACAAATTATACAAAGTCTATGTATAGTAGTTATAAAAATTATGCAAATAATTATTGAAATTACTTCTCCTCTAGTCACTGATATTTTACTATCAATTTTGCTCAGACAATACTGGTTTAATTCAGATTTCCAGCAATGAAAATGAGAAAAGGCTTTGAGCAGGTCTTTAATGTCATATACAAACTCCTTATTCTGCTACACGTTTGGAGAACACCAGATTATTTGTGGCTGAACTTCCTCCTTTGTGAGAAGTCTGCTGAAAGCAAATGAGTTACAGTAGGAGGGGGCCAGTCTCTGCCTTATGCTATCAGGATTCCAAGCAGCAACTTCTTGCTCTCCAAAAAAAACCAGATTAACATTCACACAACCAACTCCTATTCCTCATTTCCTTTTTATGAGCTTTAAGACACGTGACCTTGCTGGGACTGCAGTGCAAAGAGAATGGAATCGGTATCTAATGTGCTGATCACAAAACAATAAAAAAGATATATTCCTTTCTTATCTTTGTATTGCAAGATGTTCAGCACCCCGTTAGCAAAACCTGTGAGGGAGTTAATAAGATTAAATTAGGAGCAGCATGACTACTGCCAAAGGCAAAGCATAGCTGCTGGATGAAACTTCCATCCATTTTGCAATTTATGTGCTAAATAAATTAATAATGTTCATGGTATCAATAACATTATGGTGAAACCCAAATCTCTCTAAAACTCCATTATCATTCACCTCAAATGTTCCCCATCTGCCTTTCCAGTCTGACTCCATGTGTTCTCCAGCAGAGAAACTGCTGCTAAATGGGATTAAACAGCTAAATATGGCACGGCCATAGTTGGGTTTCATGTAATTGGTTCCTTAGGTGTGTAAAAAGTGACTAGAGAGCTCTGCAGCACTTCTGAGCCACAGAGGGACATGAAACCACTGGATAACACCTGTGCTATTAGTGGAGAGTTTGAACAACCACACACTATACCAGTAAGTGACGGCCTCTGCATGTTCATGAGAATAGTGTTGATTAAAGATCGGAATTCTGCTGATTTCATGCCATGGCAACAAACACAGAGAGACCTCAGACTATGCATTGATACCAAAGCTCAGCTCACTCTGGGTCACACACCAGAAATGCTTCACACCATGCACCAGTGAAGTGGTGCCTTTTGGTCTTGGAGCTGTAGTATTTAACTGGTATTTTCCTGGTGTTAGACTCAATAAGTTAAGCCACATGAGTTAATGACTGATTTCATATTGATTATATCTGGGGGTAGAGACAGGCACAGAATTTAACTCCACAAATGGTGAATTTTCAACATAATCTAGTAAATCTTTTCAGTTTACTTTAATTTTAAACTGCAGCTAACGATACGTGAACTCATGGTTTATGCAGCCAGAAAGAACTGACATGATTGTTTTGTCTGACCTCCTACATCTGAAACAAAGTTTATGGGATTTCTCATTTTAAATAGTATGACATGTTCTCTTCAACTGGTTTCAGAGTAAACTCTTAGAAACAGTCAGCTGAAGAGTCTGCAATACTGAGAGGATGAATTGCCACCCATCTGTAAACCCTATTATTTCTACCCAATTCTGGAAGAAAAAAAAATAATAGAGGTAAATTTTGCCATTATTAATGTCTAAATCTTTATATAGTCTTGAACAGTTTTGGCCCTTTTGGTGAAATATCTTGTTTCTGAAAACTCTATATAATTGCAGAGTTAATTTAAGATAGAGCTTGATGCATTTGAGCACTGAAGTTATATGACAAGGTTATAACTTTGAAAAGCATCATATTTATTTGTTTCAATCAGCATTGATTATTTCTCATGATTGATAAGAACCACTGCATATCATTGGTAGTAATTTATGGTCAGCATTAATACTTTGGGGTATGAAATATTGCCAGCCATAACGACTCTATGCTGCCAAACCAAAATAAATATAAAGGCGAGACATTTTGAGACACGTAATTTATCTGTAAGAAAAAAGGCTGTCAAGGAAGCCTAAACAAAAAGCACCTCTAGAAAATCTGTTAGAGCCTCAACTGTTCACATATAATTTTTCAATAAGATTAATTATCTCAAGAAAAAGACATCCACTGCAGAATGTAAATTAAATCACAACCAATTAAACTCAGTTCGTATAACCAAGAGTAACATGATACAAACCACAGTTCAGAGTAAATGGAGAAACTTCTTTTTCTTCTCCTACGTCAACAGCTGATAGACCATCATTTGGATATGCAACTCAATCAGTTTTGAATATATAATAACTTCAGATGGGTGAATTATTCAAGAAAGAATGTACTGCATCGCCACTTCTGAAAGCCTCACATATCACTGTCATTTGAAATTCTATTAGTTACACTATCACGTAAAATATGTTTCTTGAGTCTTGTATGAGATGACTTATGACAAAAATTTATATGGTTTTTTTTCTGGCTTATTCACCTGCAGCATTAACAAAACAGGAATGACTTTCCTGAAATCATTGTTACAGGACAGTGAAGCTGGTCAATCTCAAGCCTCAAGCATAATACGTGCAATTTTTTTTACTGATACACAGGTACATGCACATCCTTTTCAAGCATATGCTCACACTCATGTTCAGTGTGATCAAAACTTGGACTTTATGAGTATTTGGGGATTTACAGAAACTTCTGTTCTCCTTAACTGATTTGCAGGCAGCTTCACGGCGTGCATGTGTATTTTCATCTGGACAAGTGTAAAGAGAAACAAAAGATATAAATTCTGACAGCACAACCAGAACTCTATCTCCATGGAAATATGAGACTGGTGAGGGTGCTTGCCTCTGGTCAGCGCAGCTGACAATCCAAATCTGACTTAGAAAAATATGTATTTAAGTACTTTAATATGCCTGACAGTTTAGACAGTCTGATCTCTTTACAGGGTCCTATGGATTACCCATATCCCATACAAAAGGCATCCTCTACAGGGAATTTGGATTGAATGCCTCCACACATACTCAAAACTGTTAACTGAAAACAAAGTATGTTTTAAAACACTAATTCTTAAAGGCAAAGCTGCATCAAGTCTCCTCAGAGTGTTCTGAGATGGTTTAGTTGCTCTTTGAGATACTGTGGAAGAAAGAATTAAGACTGGGTTTCATTGTCAGTTTTTCCACAGTGAGTCAGATACTGTATTAACTCAAACAGATTGCTAAAGAGAAAATTACCAAATGCAGAAGGAACACCACCTTGTTTTGAAGAGACACACTTCTACATGTTGTGATATTTACAAAAGTATGCATAAACTGATTAATGTGAAATATGATGCAAAAAACCCAAAAGGTTAAAAAAGCTATTGAGAAAATATTTCCTAAATTAACATTCCATAAAAATGAAACATCCAGGTTCTGAGCACAAAACTAAACAGAATTGAAGGTGCCCTGAAATGATGAGGATACAAAAGGAAATCAAAGCATGTGATGAGTCAATTTTGAAGTAAAGACTATAGTCTCAATATCTCTCTTTCTTCTCCAGACAATCTGACTCACTCAGGCAGCAGTTAGGAAGCAGATACCGGATGCTCGTCTGCTGTTTGCTTACAAATTGCATGAGGAGATGAAAAGACCCTGTGGAGCTGGAGAAAGGAGAAGCAATGAGATAAATGGCCTGTGGGTCTGAAGAAATGCAAAGGGAAAATGGAAAAGAAAACTGGGCTGAGGGAAGCAGATGGCTAAACCAGCAAGCATGCAAGATGAAAGAAGGAAGACGAAAAAACAGAGCTAAAAATATCAGGGTGGGAAAAAAGAGACACAATAAAAAGAAAGAACAAATCCAGAACAAAACAGAGCTGAGACCCTTAAAGGGCTGGAAATGGAGAGGATCAGCTCAAAGGAGAACAGGCAGCAGGGAGGGAAAGCAGAAAGCAGACCTGCAGTGCGTGGGCATGGTGGCTGGAACACGCAGGCTCAGGGAACTGACGAATGAATTCAGGCAGAGTAGACTGGCACCTGGAGCCTTTCTCTTTTGGAGGATTGAAGACATGAATGAAAAATGGTTTTCTAAGGAATCTGACAGTTCAGTACCTGAGTACATGGACTACCTGCCTTTCACTGCCTTGGTTACCATCATCATTAATTGCTTAGTGTGGATACGACACATGGAAAAGCAGGAATGCAGTGGGTGTTTGTCATGATAAGTCCACTTCTCTGCTAGTCTCCCACAGTGACATCAAGACATCTTTAATAGTAACTCTGGGTGTTGGAGAGTCCACGCAATCTTTGTACGCTACTGGGAGGGTTTTTTAATAGCATTCAATTCCTTATTTAGCCTTTTATAGAGTTTTCATGATAAAATGACTGTTTGTTTCTCTTTGAGTATTTATCTGCCTGTAGGTTGAGCTATGAACAGCTTTGGCAACTATTTTCAAAACCCATGTATTTAAAATGTTCTTCTACTGCAAACAAGTCTTTATGATTCCAGGCAACCAAGACAGCCAGGATTCCATACCTCCAAGACATCCTCTAGAAACCCTGTTTAAACTCTTCAAATAATTTGAACACTGCAATTTAGATTTCTCCCCTTCTTACATCATTTCTGCACTGCAGTGTGAACTCCAGGATCTTCATGTTTTAAATACAGCATGAAAAGAAAATCTTTTCCATAGCAGTGAGTTCAGCAAGTATCACTACAGCTAAATTTAATCTTTGAGCTTCCTTTTTGGTCATGCCCTATTCATGTCCCACATCTCCACGATTTCTTTGGTGCTGCTGGCCCTGCTAACAGGCTTACGCTGTCCCCCTTCTGTTCTAACTACCTTGTTACAAAACTGAGCAAAATATCACCTCCAGGTGCAGTTCCCAACAGCTGAGCTCACATCCAGTAATCCCCTCCAGCACTTCCCATTAGCAAAGCCATGATGCTGCTTGCAGCCAACTAGGTCTACCTTCACTAATTTTCTCGTATTGTGCCAAATTTCTGTGCTGGTCTCTGTTGTGGCCGTTTCATGATATTACAGTCCCTTTGATGGGGATATCATGAAGTAGACTCCTGTGGCAAGTAAAAGACCTCTTCATGATGAAGTGATTAAGAGGTCATGATAAGAGAGCTATTCATTTAGTACAAGGGAGTACTTCATGGTGATCTCAAAGAAGCTGTAACAAAGTGATGAATACCTCACACCAAACTCGTCTCTCCAGGAAACATCTAATCTGGTGCTATATTTGCAGACAATAAATAGAATTATAAAGGCTAAATTTGTGCAGGTGGTTGACTGCCTTCACTGGAACATTAATTTATTGCCTAAGACCCCAGGCTAAACCTTTCATGCTCAAATACCCAAAAGACTTGTCCTTACTTAAAAAGAATACAAAAATTGGATAATAAAGGTGCACATCTTAATATTTCTCTAAAAAGTGGACTCAACCATTTGATCTGTTAGGTCTGTCACACTACCAGTGTTCCTCATAGCCTGAAATGGAAGCTTGGTTTAAAGAGTGATGTGCAACAAAGACAGCTTAAAACATTTCTCTGGGACAGTTACATAAAGGTCTAGTCTTTGCCACCTACTTCAAGGTATTTCAACTCTACGTATGTATTTTAAAAGATCTTTCTTTCATTCTGTCTGTACCAAGGTAACTGCTAACTCTCATTTACGGAAATTCACTTATCCAACGCTCCTTTCAGCACTGTTGAGAGATGCCAACACCAGCAGATTTATCTGCTTTCCCGACTGTCCTGTTGGCCTAGGCAGAGTAGAGGCAGTCAGGCAACATTTTTGTGATCAAGGAGCCAGGAATGGGGCCAATGCCTCTTCTGTGAGAAAGATGGTGTGGTTTCCTCATGCATAATGCAGATGGGAGATACCCCTGCCATACACTGGGCTATGAGAAAAGGATTGGGAGACAGGATGGTTAAAATAGTTGAAAAACACACAGCCTATTTTTGTCTTTGGACATTTGCTCTGGGATAAAGTTTCCAGCCACGGGACTATGTATTACTTAAAAGTCAAACAGTGCCAACCATCCCCACTGATATCCACTTGCATGGTGGATTCAATTATGCTGTACACTGGTGCTGCAAGTGAACGAAAACTCTGCCTTAGCATTTGTGAAGCAATGGCCTGGGTCAGGCTGACCCTTTTCCTTCAGGCTAAGTAATTTTATATTAATAGAAAGGCACAGGCTTTCCTTGAAGGTACTTGTCCCTGCTTTAATGAGAAGCAGCAATTCCAGATTCCAGCGATGAAGGAGCTTGATACTTCACTGCCTTATTTCTCTGTTTTGTAGGAGGAAGCGACTCATAGAGTGGAGGTGGTTGGGAGGGTTCTTTGCTTTTTATTTTTTAAAAAATCTGTGTTCATCCTCCTCCTTTGTAGAATGTTCTTCCAAAAAATTGTTTTATTTTAAAAATAATTAACTACTACTTTTGTTCTGGATGTTGAATATTTCCCAGAGAATTATTTTGTGCTCTGACTGTACAGAGAACATATCAGAACACTTGTTGAATTACATCCGATATTAGTTCTTATTAAAGAATGGAAAAACTGCTCCAGCTTCACTACATCAAGTTAAGGACTCAGCTGCATTTGTTCTTTTAACACTACTGTGTGGGCTACAAGTCAATTTTCAAAACCTCCTGACAGAGCACTTGCACATTTCCACAGCTTCTACTGTGATCCCAAAACGCCTGTGAGAAAGCTAGTGATTTCAGGGAAATACAAAAAAAAAGGTTAGATAAACAAACCAGAACTTCCTATGATTTATTACATGGAACATTCATTTTGCAATGTTTTTCTGGTCAGCAGGCTTAATTTCAAACGTATTTATCATTGTACCTCGTGAGTTGAACATGATTATAAATGTGATCTTCAGAAGGACATTTTTCTTTTCCAAGACTCAGTGAATGAAACTATTTATTTTTTTTTAAAAAAAAAGCTCTGCCTATGAACATAATGAAAGGAAAAGACTCTTGACAGAAGAAATCATCTGTTAGAAAAATCTAGGTATTGATAAAAATAGATTACTGCCCAATCCTGTTGACTACTCCCACCTTTGATATGGATGTATTCTGGAAAGAGGTGACTAGGAAAATACTAATACTTCTAGTAAAATAAAATACTTTTCATCTGTGATGAAAATCTTTTTACTGATCTCTGTAAACTTTGTTAAGTTCATAAATGTGTGATTTGTATCCAGAAACAACTAAGTAGCCAATTTAAATACGCACTACTATTAATTTGACATATATGCTCACAGTATGTCATATCTACATATACACACACACACACACATATATATATATACACATATATGCGAAGTGAAAACTGGAGAAAACTGGAGATGTTCAGTTATTTGCATCCCTGAAGAGTTCTTTGTTCATGGAGATGAACTAAGTAGTCAACAGCCCACGGGTGTAGGTTATAATTTCAGCAGAATATTCTATGCTGTAGCTCTCTTGCAGAGACACCAATAACACCAAGGTTGTCTTGTGGCCATATTTTACATAATTTTAGCGCTTTCTCTGCATAAAACATATGTGGGGAATAGAATCCTAAACTTTCTAAAGATGGATGCATTTAGGTGTCAGATGAAGTCAAGGAGATACCAATAAGTCAATGAGATGCACACCTCAGCATGATCCTTAAAGACCATCTCTGGTGCTGCATCTTTAGGCATTCAAATAGCTCCATAAATGTGACACATAAGACCACAGAAATTGTTATCATTATCCTTTCCACATGCATTAAAGCCATTCTAATCAAAACAATGAAAATCAAGAGATTTTACATGAAATATCTATATAAAGTGCTTATATTCCTCTCACATACTCAAGTGGATCAAGTTCCACAATATAACCACTTATTTAACATTTAATTCATCTTCTTTGTAATTCAGTGTGCAGAATTAAATGATTAAACCTAAAATGATTCTGTACATAACGAGTAAAAACAGATCAAATATTTTTTTAATTCCATTAGTGGGGGTTATAAAATTGTTTAAGTACCTTTAATACAAGGAACTGCCTAGTAAAATTCACAATTGTGTCCTTTTAAAAATAATAATGACTTGAATCAAATTGAGCTGCTTATGTTTTTAACTAAGCAGTGGCTATTTGATTATAATCCACTGGCCAGATTCTCAGTTGCTGTAATGTTTTCTAACCTCTGTTCCCTACTGCACTATGTTCATTTTGAACATCTAAATCTTCTTTTAAAATATTTTTGTTTTTTGGTTTTGTTTTGGGGTTTTTTTTGGTTTTTTTTAATGTGGTTTATTTGTCATAAGAGATGCACAATAAGTCACATTTTCAAGAGGGAGAACAGCCCTTTGATCTGTATACTGACCATCAAGTTCCCTGTAAGCTCCTCTTCCCTTGCAGAAATTTATCACCAATTTAGCAAAATCATTACAAAATTTCTGTTACTAATAATGGTGCAGCAGTTTGAATGACTCTTACTCAACACCCTTTAATTAAATTTTATTGTAAGAACTTAAAATTCAATAAGGAAGCTGAGATAAAAAAAAAAAAACAATACACAGAAACATATATGTTGATCCAGGATTCTTTCATGGATAAGAACCCTGTGTTAGACTATGCAAGCAGCAAAGCTTTGTAGATATTGAGGAGGGATAGGATTGACACTAAATCCACCCTCTCAGGGGGTGCAGGTATAGTCTACATTTGGTTCTGTGCCCAAGACTGACTGGTGTGACTGGTTCAACACTTCCTCAAGATCTGGATCTTCTCTGATTCAGTAACAAAATTTCATGGTGCTCCGTGGTACAGAGCACAGGTATCCTCACAAACACAAAGAGCCATTTCAGGCATCTATTTCACATGTACAGACTGCAGGTTTCCATTCAACAAATAAATGTTTCATAAGAGCCTGTGGAGTGACCTTAGCTATGCACCACTCCCATTCCAGCTAATATTAAATGAAGACAGACATTTATGGATTACATGGGAATGACATTAAATGTGACCCAACAGTTAGTACTTGCTACGAAGCTGATCATTCTCTTCTCTTTTTCAGTATTAGGAATGATCATCACTAAGAGCACCCCACAAGCACAGCACTACCAAGGTAATACAGGACACAGCCAGACCTCTGTAGCCTGTTAATGGCTTATAGGTGGGTGCAAGTTATGTGATTAATTGCATATTCATTTAGTGGGTTAAGAACTTATAAGGGTCTATTAAGAACTTATTAGATATCACTTCTTTTTTCTCATATATATATATATTTTTTTTGTTCCAATTAGGTCAGTGGTACCTGACAGCTAAGGGATGTGAAACTAAATGCTACTGAGCTCTTAGCAGACACTTCTCTATCAGTACTTCAGAAGTTAATCAGGCAGCTAATGATCTGCTTTGGTCAAAGAAATTTTAACTCTGCCATCATCCATTCCCATTATTAGCTGGTGGAGCTCACCACAGCAGACTGCTCTCTTTACACATGCATGGCTCTGGTGGAGCTGATCTAACCAGACTCTAACCAGGGTCCTATTGCTACTTCTAGCCAGGAGAACTGGCATTTTCCATTATTTCCAAGCAGGCCCTTTTAAAGCTCCATTTGCATTTCTGGCATAGCTCCTGGCTGAATGAATCTCCACTAGACCATCATTAGCTGTAGCATGTAACACTAAAATTCACACAATTTCTGGAGCAATTACCTGGCTGGTGACTGCAGCTCTGCAACACAAAGATGAGGTAAAGACACCACAATGCTTTGTACAGCAAGACTGTATCCAGCAAGGTTATCTGCTCTGTTCCATGCTGATAATCACACATTTAATTCTTTAATATCTTCTTGAAGGTATTTATCACACAGCAAAGAGGTGCATTATATTCCATAAATACACTGTGGGAAATAAAGAGGTTTGAGAGTAGACTGCTCTGTGCACAGTGTCTTAGCAGTAGGTTACAAGTTAACTTTAACTTTCTAATGTTGACAAATTATTCCATTTCTAATTAAATGAGCATGCAGATAATTCTGAGTACTAAATTGCTGTGTGTAAATTGTCAAAACACTGTTTTTCAAAAAAAAAAAAAAAGCCTGAAACTTGACATTCTAGAGTGGACTTCTCATGTGCAACTTCATTTTAAATATTTTCGAGTTATTTTCTAATTAAAAAATTAGAGCTAGCTAAAACCAAGTAATAATTCTATATCCTATCAATATAGCAAATTATGTATGTTATTTTCCAGTAGAAAAGTCACCAAAAAATTTAGTAACTTTCATTACAGAACATTAGCTTTAAATTAAGTTTTCCACTTAGATCTGAAGGTAAACAGTGCTTACGTCATGATCTTCTAAATTACCTTGGGAAATTTTTTTACTCCTCTATTTACCTGATTTTACCAATCATGTAGTTTTCCTCCCCACCGTATCAGATTTGGCTGAGTATGTATTTCTATAACATGCTAATGCAAGAAGAGAGCTCAGTGTAATAATGACACAGGAATTTTTCCACCCTGCATGTAATGCAGAAGAGCCTATCAACATTCTGGTCATACTTAATGCAACCTAAACAGGTTTTGCAATCAATAGGAAAAAGGAATTTGTTAAGTCTCAAAGATGTGTGTAAATAGACTTTCTCTGTTATTGGATTATCCCCTGCACCGAAACAGACTGAGTAGGGGACTGCAATACTAAGCAGTGTGGAGTTTAATATCCAAAATATCAATGCCTGATGGAAAAATGGGAGAAAAATCTGACTGAGAACCAGCCATAGTCTCACCTCAAGACAGAATGAGCTGCCACTAAAGCGTGGATAAGTTATTGGTTTAATCAGGCTGCAAAAGCATCCAAATGAGGAAATTCTACAAACTTTCTAAAAAAATTACTTTAACACTTTTATGATTTAGAAATGCTTCTCTTTGTTCCAACGAAAATCTCTTTGGCTGCAAATTAATCTATCTAATCCTAATCTCCCACCTTAAAATCATATAAAAGAAAAATGTTCATCATCTCACTGTACACAGGAATCTGCTACATATTTGAAGACTTGCATCCCCAGCCTTCTCTTGTTGAGGCTAAGGAAAACCAGTTCTTTCTTGACCTAAATAATCTTTTCAAGACTTCACATGTCCTACAGAAAACACGTGCTTAAACACTAAAGTCTGATACTTTTTTTTTCCTAAAGAGTAGGCCATTACTTTTGTGTTCAGTTTGTTCCCTGACCCATATCTCCATACATTTTTCTACAATACCACTGACTATAATACACTGCCTATTATGTATTTGTTTACTAGTTTGATTCCCTAGTAAGTGTAAGAGCTTGCAATTGTATCTATTGAATTGAAACCTGCATATACAATTCACTTCTCCAATTTTTTCATATAGCTTTCAATTCTAATTTTGTTCCTGAGGCTGCTGGTAACCCATTTTGATATTATCTGGTAATTTAAATAAATGTATTCCCTGTTCTATTATCCAAATTATCAAAATGCAGAATTATACTGGTCTCTGGCCAGAGCCCTATGAGATATAAATCCATCTTTTTTGACAGTGAACCATTTATTTGCCAGCATTCACTCCAAGAACAGAATTGCAATCTGCTTTTAATTATGGTGGTCCCATTTAGACCACATTTCCTCATCTCCCTGGTGACCATGGCCACTCATTCCTCATCTACTCACCAGGCTTTCTGTACAATTGCAGAGAAATTAAACTGATTTGTTATGATTTGAACTTTACAGATGGATCTTGGCAGTTACCTACTCTGTTAAATTCCAGGTATTTTCAAGCAGTTTAATTCCTCTCTTAAAAAAAACCCCCAATCTTACTGCATTTCTCCACCAAAATTCCTAAGAAATTCCTATTTTCTCTCTTTTGGGGGAAAACCACTCCGTCCTTTTCAGTTTTACGGATCTTGTCTATCTTCCGTATGTCTTCGGAGATTAAAAATCATCACAACTACTCTACCTCAGGTACTTCCCTACAGCAATTTTTATCAGGGCCAGGAGGGCAATTCTAATCTTTTCTTTCCCTATCTTAATCTAAGTGTTTGTTAGGTTAACCAGGTCACAGCTAACCTTGCTTTTGAACACTGGGGCAGAAGAGACAACACTTCAACCTTCACTGCTACAAGCAGTTCCTCCTCTCTCTGACAGACAGATTGAATTTTCCCTCATTTTTATTTTCCTTCTTGTGGAAGCACTTTCTCAGGACTCTTTACCTTCACTCAGTCACCCCAGGGGGACATCCCAGATGCTTGGTCCTGCATCCCAGCCATGCCATAACTACACTGACAGAAAACCCAAGTGAGCAGCAACTCCCTTCTTGTTTTTCCTTTCTCATACCTGCAGTGAGTGCTGTGGGAGGGATGGCCACAGTGCCAGGAGGGGAAGTGTGGTGCTCTCCTGATCACCCAGCCCATCTGCAGTGCAATTCCTACTCAGCTTTCACACCCCAGGCTGTGTTTTCTCTACTTGCTCCCGTTATTCTCTTTCTGTACAAAATGCAGCATGAGGCATCCGTTTCTTTTTTTGGGCCATACATTTTCTCAAGACTTTCAGGCAGGCCCATGAAAGAACAAACAAAAAAAGATGATGAATGAAAACAGGCAACACTCTGATTTCTAGCTACTGCTCAAAAAAACCCCCCATAAAAACCAAACCCACCAAACAAACTAGCAAACAAACCCACACACACAAAAAAAAAAAGAAAAAAAAAAAAAAAAAAAAAGAAAAAAAAGAAAAAAAAAGAAAAAAAAAAAAAAAAAAAAAAAAAAAAAAAAAAAAAAAAAAAAAAAAAAAAAAAAAAAAAAAAAAAAAAAAAAAAAAAAAAAAAAAAAAAAAAAAAAAAAAAAAAAAAAAAAAAAAAAAAAAAAAAAAAAAAAAAAAAAAAAAAAAAAAAAAAAAAAAAAAAAAAAAAAAAAAAAAAAAAAAAAAAAAAAAAAAAAAAAAAAAAAAAAAAAAAAAAAAAAAAAAAAAAAAAAAAAAAAAAAAAAAAAAAAAAAAAAAAAAAAAAAAAAAAAAAAAAAAAAAAAAAAAAAAAAAAAAAAAAAAAAAAAAAAAAAAAAAAAAAAAAAAAAAAAAAAAAAAAAAAAAAAAAAAAAAAAAAAAAAAAAAAAAAAAAAAAAAAAAAAAAAAAAAAAAAAAAAAAAAAAAAAAAAAAAAAAAAAAAAAAAAAAAAAAAAAAAAAAAAAAAAAAAAAAAAAAAAAAAAAAAAAAAAAAAAAAAAAAAAAAAAAAAAAAAAAAAAAAAAAAAAAAAAAAAAAAAAAAAAAAAAAAAAAAAAAAAAAAAAAAAAAAAAAAAAAAAAAAAAAAAAAAAAAAAAAAAAAGAAGAAAAAAAGAAGAAATAAAAGAAGAACAAGGCAGAAAAAGAATCAGCTATTACTCTTCAACTACAGACTCCTCACGCAGCTTAAACCAACTGTGCTGATTGTTCTGTGGCTCAGCTAAGCACCTGTGCATCAAGATTCATATGGACATTACTGAAGTTAACTGCACCATGAGGTCGATTTTTTTTTAAATTTCTACTGGAAACCTATGTGAATGCAGGATGCCTTTCTCAGAACCATTTTTAAGAGCCAGATACAAACAGAATTCAGGTTTGTAAAGTGGATCAGAGGCACCACAACCCAATATTGCAGCCCTGGGGGAAAAAGAATCACTGGTAGAAACTCAACTATTGGCTGCTCCTAGAGGTGTCCTTTTAGCATTAAAATTCCTCACACACAGAAAAGAAAAAAAAAAAATCACAGTTTTGAAACAGGTGTTAAATTGCTCTGCTATCACACATAAAATACACCTGATATCCCCAACATCTGAACTCTTGGCTCTGCTGAGCATCCTCAGACCACCACTCACTGCACCTACCCGTGCCACGCCCCAGCAGCCACCACTGCCCCTCCAAATGCTGCTCCAGAAGGCACAACCTGGGGCCAAGGGAGGTTTTCTCCCCTCCTCCAGCAAACTTTCTCTCCCTGCCTACTGAGAACAACTAAATCCTTTGACAGTCCTTTAACAGAGAAGAAATTAGTTTGTTCTTGAAGAGGTATTTTTTTGGCTTGATGAATAACAGTGTTGTATCTCACTGTTAATCAAACACATGCAACTTTAATGTGTCAATGCTTTGTGCAGCTCTGACCCTCACAGCTCTGCTTTTCAAAGTTTTTTCCTACGGATTTTGAAGTGTGACAAGTAATGAGAGTAAAAAAACCTCACAGACTTTTTGGGATAGAGATATTCTATCTTGTATAAAATGTAATGGAGTCAGATTTAAATACATATAACCTTGGGGTTATACAGTCTGAGTTCTTCTAAATGTGCTGTGCTCTGATAATACCTGACATTTAGAGAAGCATATCCCACAGTTATGCAATAAAGTTGATAACTTTCCAGAATTAAATCCACTCGAAGTGTGAATTCTGTAGAAAGAGCTGAAAGGAGAGTTGAGAAAATAATCTAATAGCAGGATAACGTGTATGGATTTGCCCATATTTGATTTTTTTTTTTTTTTTTTACACTGAGACAAGAAAAAATCTGCATCTGATCTCATATTAAAAAAGCCTCCAAAGTTAAAATGCAAAGTAGAGCCAAGCAGGTATGTTGGCTACTTATTCTTCATTATGAGGAACAGCCTCATTTCAAATACACATAAATATTTTACAGAGGTGTAGAAGTTGCTTTATAGAATATTTGCCTGCAGCTATAGTTTGCTGGTATCTTTTGAAACACTGCTTTACATGCTTAGGACTGGCAGACCTTGAACCATTGGTATTTTCATTGGCCGTTTTTTCAGTACAGGGGCCTTCCAGCAAAATGCACAGAATTTGCTCTTCCTGATTATTGAAGAAAAGCAGTTCTTCCAATTCTGAGAACAAACTCAGGAAACTCTTGCAGCAGCAGAGGAGAACAGCCTGTGGCACAGCAGCAAGAGACTTCTCAAAGCACCAGCAGCTCTGGCTCCTTGGGTTACCTCAATCCCTTTTAAAAGCCTGCACACATCTGCGAGCCCGTGGCTCTGAGCCTCACAAAATGAGATTCCAAATTTGCCTGGGCTGGAGTGAGAAGCTCATCCATTCTTTTTCCACAGAGGAAAAAAGGAATTGTGTTCATCAATCTCTTCTCAGGGAAAGGATAATGTGGAGAGAGGAGAGCTCCCTACATACATATATGCATACACTCATCACATATTCTGCAGTCCTTCACTGGGTACAACCTGCTACAAACTGGTGAGACTGCTTTTACTGCAGTGATTTAATTTCTTTGTAAAAGCTTCCACTGTATTTTGGGCACATCTGACAATAATGGTATAGAAAATTATAAAGAAGAAAGAAAAGTAGGAAAACTGATTATGTGCATATGCCTATTTAATGTTCTATCTTCTAAGAGTGAAACATTAGTAAACAGATAAATTGGAATTGAAGCTTCATCTTTGATTGACACCACACTCACTAAACCAACCACTGCACAAAAGTCTCTGCAAATTCCTTTTTTCCTAGGAAATCAAAGAGGAAGACGTGGATAGGCATAGGCACTCAGTCATACAGACTATACCCCATTCTGCAGAAGACGAAAGGAATATGCAAAAACCACAAATGTCATTTTATGTTTTAAAGCATTACCATGATAAGCATGTCTAAGATGATTCTTTGCCTTTGCTGCGAAATGAAACATCTCAAATGTAATAATGAATGCCTGTAAGAAGAGAATTACACACTTTTACTAAGAATCTACTGCCAGGCATGGCCTGACTCTTCCCTGAAGCAGGAATGGGGAAAAGCAGCAGCATAATTTACATTAGAATACTTTATTTTTCCTCTTTTTACTACTACTACAAAATTATTGTGCTTTAATGCATGACAGATGATTCACTTTTAAAATTTCCCAGAATGTGTAAAGGAAACAAGAATTTTAAAATCACTCATTATGCATTAAAAAATATTTGCCTATATTTAAAAGGTTTTTAAAAAGCATTGCTATGTTTTTGTAATTCTGTCCTCCACTTTTTAAGTGCTTGTTTGATATATCTCTTACACTGGTTCGTGGTTCCTATGACACACAGTGTGGGATTCTGGCACTGCTTCATGATTTTAAATAAATTTGAAGATGACTGAAGCATGTAGAAATTAAGCTAAATTCATAATATATTCTCATCCCACTCTAAGTAAGGGCTGGATTACTAAAACCACTCCCTCCTAAAACATGAGTATAAAATGCTGCTATTCAGATCTGGCATCAGTCTTTATTTAATCTATGACAAAAGAGAATACAAACTATTAAACTCTGAAGTATTACCCCTAGAAATTTTCATATTACATTTTCAACCAACATTTTCTGTCTTCCATTTCTTCTGTTGCAAGTTCAGGTTATGGCAGCCTTATTCATATTTAATAGTCTCCTAATTAACTACTAATGCTGCTTATTTAGCTGGCATTACCAGAGAATAAACACACTCCTCAAGGTATACAGAATGGGGGAGTAGCTCTGGCCATTTACAGGTCACATTTTCCCTCCCAAGTGCTGCCTTCATGAGTGCAATGCTATTTTCCTACAGAGCTGTGCCCTCCTGAATTCATGAAAGCCACTTGCTTTCATGATTTTAGTGAGGCTGTGGACGTAATTTAAGGATTAGAGGTAATGATAAGCTGTACAAACTGATTATTTGTGATCTCAAGACATACTACTAAGGGGATGGAAAACACAGTTCTTCACAGGCAATGAATAGAACTGGAAAAAATTATCCAGTGTCTGCTACTTCTGAAGACTAAAGAGAGCTCGGAAATCAGAGATTCTGTACCAGGAATGAATACAGAGAACAGTATTACATTTTTCTATTTTTAAGGCCAAAAGTGACCATTATAATCATCTATTTTGAGCTCTTGCCAACCTCATGCTAATGACAGATATTACTCCACGACTGACACATCATGCCCCTAATTTCTGTATGGTTTTGAACAACCCTTTAAGAAAACCATTAAGAGTCACTGTCAGAACCTAGAACCTGCCCATCTACATTCCACAGCCAGAGTCACAGCATCAGTGAATCCTGTCTTGTTTAGGTAATCCCTACAATGAGAATATATGTTCACATCTGCTTTGAAAAATCATCCCTGGGATTTCCTTTCCTCTGAGTTAAAATCCTTTCCTCCTGATCTGATTAAGCTCTGCCAATATATAAACACATGCTGCTAATTGTGAGAGAGTGAGCAGGACTTTTAAAAACTAAATTATGCTCATTTTTAATCACTCATTAACACTCTTTTGGTAACACTCAAATGATATTACCAGCTGAGGAGGAAAATTGTACTTGTGAATGTCTTTATAACTTTACATTTCTGGAACGAATGAGTGAACTGCTTTGCTGGGCTATCTGACACATAATGATCTCTATTGGAGGGGTGTAAGAATTTCAACTCTTCTTGCTTCACTCCCTGAAACAAAGCCCTGAAACAAAAGTGGGATAAGAGGCACTTTCTCCCTGCCCTAACCCTCTGACCCCAGGATCTGTACCTGTATTTATCCTGAAACACACTCTTGGCTCACTAAAATTTGCTTGCCTGACTTCAGATTAAACAAGCAAGGATCACTGTTTTTTCTTAAAATGCTAATTATTCTTTTTTCCTGCTTTTAATTTAGTTCCCATTACAAGAATATTGTGAGACATCAGTGTTCTCACACTAACTATGAGGTGGTCAACACTTCGAGTATCTTTCTTCGAGTAGGTCTGGCTTTCCATCTCATTTATTTAACCTTATGTATTTTACTTACTTATTAATAATTTATTTTTACCCCAATTCTCATTCTATTAGTTTCAGAAGAACTTCTTCAGAACCACAAGGCTGTTTCAGAAAACAGAGTCAAGACTGCTAACTGAAGGAGTGATAAAAATTAAAGTCAGCATTTTGAAGCAGGAAGTCAGTGTGGGAAAATAGCATCCTATTAATATACTAAAACTTCCTGTGAAAGTTACATAGGTCTCTTGGGCTAATAACTAACTTTGAAATCTGAATTGAATTTATTTTTTTAATTTAGAGCATCAACTACTACCCTTTTAATCTATATGCACCAGCATTGAGGAAAATACTGAAACTGAATTACCTATCTTTGCTGTGCCAGTGGATACAGCAACAGTTTGCTAATTGCAGATTTGCCACCTTTTATTGTAAGGAAAGCAGAGAAATTACAGGATCACCAAATCACTTAGATGGAAAAAGACCTCCAGGGTCAACAAGTCCAACCATTCACCCAGGACTGCCAAGCCCATGAGGAGAGGCCAATTCCCCCCTGCCCTGGCACTGCCAGCCCTGCAGGAAGGGGCACGACCCACATTCCAGGGACTGATGCTGTCAGCAAGAACAGACCTCTGCCAGAGGCATCCTAAGCATGATGATTCCCTGCTTAAGATATTAAAAAGGCTACTTAAAGAGAAAAGTCAGCATCTCTGGGACTCTCCCAACCACTTGTGTATGACCTTTCGCAGGAGAAAAGTCAAACTTGTCTGCTCAGAGCGCCAAGTGCAGGCCAGACCTCAGGCTCAGATGTTGCCTGCAAAGCTGCACACTCTATTACAGCTTATTCTGAAAGAATATTTTCCCAAAACTCCTAATAAATAGTTTTCACAGAAATACTGACAAAGCCATAATTAGAGTGGCAATTGCAGGTGATTCTATAATAAACCATATTTCTTCCCCATGAAGATATTAATTTACTTTTTTGAAATGTTCATTGCTAAGCCTCAGATTGGGTTTCTGAATTGTGTTCAGAGGCAATTTATCCAGGAGTAAAAATACGCTCTATCCTAAATGTACAGAACACTAATTTAAAATGATCTATTTGCCATAGTATACATTCAACCCCCTACTGAAAAGTTCAGAAGCTTCTCCTCCTTCACATACAGCTCCATCAGGCTATTCTTATGCACTGGGAGCCCTGGCATACATTTCAGATGAATTGCAAGGCTTCTATTTTAATTTTTATAGCAAAAAGGTGTGGGTTAGATACACGGGTTATAGTGCAGATATGCCAGTAAGCCCAAGTCTCCTATGGTGCAGATTCAAAAGCATCATCATGAGGGCAGTTTCATTGATCAGAATATCACACAGTGCTAATGCTCAGCTATGTATGGTTATTTCCAGAAATTCTTAAATTTGTAGGAAAACTAGTACCCATTCACAAGCACCTGCCTATGAAGCTCAGCAGTACCCTGAAAATCAAAACCATTTCCTTCTGTCCATCTTATATCTTTTAGTGTTAGAAATTGAACCCCACTCTTTTTTTTTGTGCACCACAGTACTTTTTTTTGAGTAAAAAAAAAAAAGAAAAAACCAGATCATACAGAACTCTTTTGGGTATAAGATATGATCCCATCACAGCACATCTACATCTGTACCTGTGTGAGGTGCTAGCCCCAAGTTTGATAACTTTATTGACAAAAAGTTCTATGGGAAACCAAAGCACTTAAAAGTGGGTTTGGTTACTCAGGAGTATTTCTTCATTATTAGGATATCTTAGTTATTGAAACAGCATCCCTTAACAATGTTGTAAAACACAGCACTTTTTGGAGATGCACATCTTATACAACATGTAAAGCCTGACACTGATAACTTCCAGTTATAGTTCTTTTGTTAGCAGGAGGTTTTTTTAAGCTTCTTGCTCAGCAAAGTAACTCCTAGGCATAATTTTACAGATAACACTCATTTGAATTTTCAGTACTGTTTTGTATCTTAGCTCCTGTGCACCCAAATATTTGGTAAAGTATTTTTGCCAGTAAAAAAACCAACCTGTTCATTCACTAAATGGGTGTGTTCAGGAACAACTGCTTGCTGAGTGTAATGATGACCATCTGGGAACTACATGCCATAAACAGCCTGCCCAGAAAAAGCACATGTCTCTGGAAGCTGATCAAGCTTTCTCTGAAGTTAATAATTTATTGGTTAGAAAGCCCAGCAAGGAGATGTCACCGTGGCAAAAAGGGCATGTGCACGTTTCAGTAATCCATAATCACAACAGGAAAAAAATGACATGCTTTAAGTGTTTTTAATTTTAAATAAATTTTAAAAGCTGAAATTCTGGTATACTTAAAAAAAAGCCAGTCTTTTTCATCAGCTTGTTTCTTGCTGCTGCTTCCTCGGGGGGTGATTTTACTGAACTCTCTGTGGCCATTTTGGATTCAAATTCTTTTATGTAAGATGTGAACAGGTCCCAGTGACTTTGAAATTTCTGGGTCATTTATTCTCCAGGCAGTCTGAGGAAAGGCCAATACTCACCCTTCCCACCATCTCAGTCTGTTGCATTGCTCCTTCAAGCAGTGGTGCTGCACTCACCAAACTGAGGACCATCTATTGACAACCAGCTGAGAGAGTTTGTGTAAAAGCCTTGTGACCTGTGTCTTGTCTGCCTTGGGCTACTCTGAATGCCACACACACAGAAACCAAAGCAGAGCAGCCACAGCCCATGCTCAGCCTTGAGAAACACAGTGAAAGAAGGCCCATCTTAGCACTGCACATTTAATTCACTGACAGCAGTACTTCACCAACCTTTATTTGGCCTGTCTAAAATCAAATGTGATGTTCCCTGCTTCTCTGTTATTAATCAAACAGAAATATTCAATTAAGTTTCCCCTTATAATTAAACTTTCACTTCATGTAATATGCCATTTGTGCAGAATCTGCAGTTGCAATCATTGCCAGAGAAAAGAAATGTCAATTTCAAAGTTACTAACTCCTACAAGTTGGAATTCTGTCTTAGAAGATGATGGTTATTGGTTGTAGACTCAAAATAATTTAAATTCAATTAAGCACATATTCTTTTTCCATAACAGGTGATAATGAAACAGATTATTTGAAGCACTTAAACTAAAAGACATTAAAAATACATAAACATATAGAAAGACTGAAAAAAGACAGGTAGAAATGCCTAGATGCATAAAGCTCATGAAGAATAATGAGTACAGAACTTGTACAAAATTACTATTAAAATTCACAGAGTTTTATCTTTAATTCACTTTGACTATCTCCAGAAGTCAATTCAACCATGTACATTCTAACCTGCATTCAAGAATAACAAGGTACATGGTTTTATTACAGAAAATTATACCTGTAGCCAAGGTATAATTAGTAATGTAGCAGAACATAATTTGTTTTATGATATGTATTCAATGCCTCTAAAACTTTTACTCAAAGGTCCTTGCTCTTGGGATTTAGCAATGTACTTTGTACAGTATTGCATATCTTAATAGAAATTTACAAATTAATGCAACTTTGTTATTAATTTGTAGTTGCATTTATTGTAAATAACCCGAACCAGTCACATCAATGAAAGAGATCACAGTCTTTAATACAGGACTTAACTTCTAATTCACACCTCTGCCAACACTGGCTGCTTGACACGGACAAGAACAGGCAGAGAATGCTGTAGTAGCACCAAGGATGATGAACTTGTAGGGCTAATTCAAGTACATAAAAAACCACAGGTATTTAGGAGACTGCAAACAGACAGTTACAACCTCCTGTATCCTAGAAAACAAACAAAAAAATCAGTTTCCTGGCTTAACAGGATACAGTCAAGTGTTTTAGGTCAAAAACATGACTTTTCATGTGATTCGGTCACGGAGACTTGGTGTTTTATACATCCTGGACTACAAAGGCAAGGCAGGCGTAACCCAGGTAAAACTTCAGTTAACTAAGGAAGCAATCTAAAAATTGACCTCTTCTGCCCACTGCAGAATAATATAATGTTCTGTAGCTTGCCAATGCTGCAATTTATATCTGATATATAATATTAAATAAACCCCACTTCCTTAAGTTGAATCAATTCTGCATCACTAAGCAGCATCTGCCTTCAGCAGAGACAAGTTCCTAAGAAATACACAAGTACAATTAAACAGGTTGGTCAAGAAAAAAATACAGGTAAGATACTAAAGTAAAAGAAAGAAGCAGGAAAAAATGATTTGACAGCAGATGGTGAGAAAGCTGAGATCAATCAATACAAAACAGTGCTTGAAAGGAGACCCTGTGTGAAAGAGGCAGGAACACAAAGGGCTGAATTGCCAAGTGCAGTGAACGTAAAACCTGTAAGTATCTAATGGCCTCTCATCACTGCTGATGACAGAATCCATGAACACAGCACTTAGCAATGGGGGCTTGGTAATGCCACACAGAAAGTGAGGTGCATCCTGAAAACAGCATGAGAAGGTGAGGGGTTGGAGAGGATGACCAACCACAGCCAGTGGGAACATGAAACCCACAAACTCTTGTGGATTAGGAATGCCAAGTCAGTCAAGCACAGAAAAAGGGGCTGGTTTGGGACCCCCCCAGGATTACCAACCACACATTAATTTGGATCCCTTGGTAAAAACACAAAGACGAGCAGAGGAAAACTTGAGGAATATTTGTAACCTTGACACTTCTACTACTCCAAATTCTATTTCATAGAAGAAATATTAACATTTTGATGGGAGATGGGACAGGAGGAATAACTGGATGGTCATGCCCCAGAAACTTCATTATTTTAAGAAACCAGTCTAAGAATGACTGACACACTGCCCTCTTTGCTAAGCCTTTTAATGTCAGCAGAAAAGAAAAAAAAAAAAAGGTGAAATGACTATAAAACATTCCAGAAAACTGTCATTGTTTTTAGCCCATTACATCCGAGAAAAAAAAAAAAAAGGAAGAAAGGAAGGAAATGACAGAACTTAGTGTCATAGAAATACCTAAGTAAAAGCTGGAAGGAAAAAAAAAAAAGAAGACTGACACATGATAAAAAGCCATTACCAAAACACTGAGAACTATAATTATTTCTCAGGTGTACTGTTTCGGATTTAGATGGAATTGTACAAATTTACTAAGTCATCACATGAAAAAGATAACCAACCTCCCCTGAGGAATTTACAGAATAGGCCAGGTAGCCAGATTCATTTTCAGCCTTAATTGCTACAAAGATGCATTTGCAGCTAAAATGTTGTTAACTATCTAATGCAGAACATGATATGCATCCAGGTAAAATCCTTAAAAGGTAACCTACTAAGCACTCTTCCTTCATGAAAACTCTCAAATCCTGTGGAACTGAGAGCCTGGAGAAATCCACTAAAAGAAGGGAAACCTGAGCTTTCAGCCTTTTCAGAAGGGAGAAATGTGCAAGACACAGAGCAGATGAATCTGCACCTTTTTCTTCAGAGCAGCCCTGCAGCACCTGCCCAGGTTACAAAGCAGGATTCAGTACACTTAAATGCAATAAACCTTCACCAAAGCAGACTTATTTGAACTGCTTATGCATATTTAACAAATACACATGATGTTCAGCCTGGTAAAGTTGATAATCATTTACACATTATCAGCTTTGATATTTTGATTTGGTTCAGTTACACATAATCTGATTTTGAAGTAGATAAACAGAATTTATTTATGCCAAAGACCACTTTTAATTAAAACGAAGAGTAGCACCCAGACATCTTGATTAGTTCTATTTATTTTTTCCATTTTGTCAACACCTCCTTTTGGGAGTCAGAACAGATCCCTCAAGGAACCTGATGTACCACACTAATGCAAGCTTTTCATTGTAAAGGCTTATTGTGGTTTAAAGTCTGTACATATTGAGCAGTAAATGCTGTTTCTGTTGCACAGCTAACTTAAAGGAATTGCACGGAGCACCATTTTTTCATTTCCAGTTCTGGCAAAATATCTCTAGAATTTTAACTCTGACGACCTGAACTTATTGCTGGTTAATAAGCAGAGGATTTTCAAATTAAGATTTCATTTAAGATTCTTTGTTCTGTAATAAGACACCAGTAGTCTGGAAATGAAAGCAACAACTGCCTTGTGAACAAACTTCTGATGAAAAACATTTAATAGAATTTTTCTGCTACAACGACCCATGTTACTCTAGTACACAAGCTCTCCAATAACTCATTGTTATGTGAGACAAGTCTCCAGTGCATGGGAAATGTGGATTCCCAAATCCTGTACATGGCAACACTCACAGCCAGAACAATCGCTCCAGAACTCCCACACAGCAGACCATGGATGGTGTGGGTTGGCTGGAATTTAGAAATCCAACAGCCCTCCAAGATTTGTTATCACTGGGAGAAAACAGCTTATAAACAGTGCCCTTACCATTTAAAATTAATTACTTTCACCTTGCACAGTAACTTATAACCTGCAAGCTGTCTCTAAATGTTTTCATAGCAGATTGAGTATTGCAGACATACCCAAACCTGATATGGTAGCAGCTAGCAGGTGTGGTAGCTATTCCTCTTTGACTTTCCTCAAATTCTCCCCTCTCTGTCAAGCTTCCCCTCAAGAACATTTAGTCTCAGAATGATTCCCATTAACTGAGTATAAATAATGGTTTTTAAAGTCTTTATTTCACTCTTGTATGTTGCATGTGAAAAGCTTGATCCATTGCCACTGAATCCAGTCAATGAAGACAATGGAATCAGGAACCAGGTCTTAATCACATTATTTCTTGAGTGCTTAGAACCTAGGTAGTCAAACCCTGAAATGATCCCCGATGTCAAAGACATCATCACTGTGGAACTAGATATGGTACTGAGAGTAATGATCTCTGCTCGAGTCAAGGGTATTTGTATCATCTTTTAGCCTGAAAACCAGAGTCCACTATCCATAGCAGATTATGCAGGCACTAATTTTAAAAAGAAATACCAGATAGTAACAATTTTTGGTGAAGAAAAAAAACCACCCAAACTTGCCTAGAGGACCATTAAAGAAATACAGACAACTGGCTTGTCACCATCCCTGGACATGTTTAAAAACAAGACTGGATGTGCTACTCGTGGTTTAGTTGATGAGGTGGTGTTAGGTCATACGCTGGACTTGGTGATCTCAAAGGTCTTTTCCAACCTAGTTCATTCTGTGATTCTGTGACCAGTGAAATGCAGAATGGATTCTCTCTGTGTGGTTTTCATTTCCCAATACACACTGGTTTCCTCCAGTAGAGAGCTTTGAAACAAGTTACAAACTTTAGAAGATTTAATTAGTACGCTAATTATATGGTAAAATACGTAATGCCGGTTATGGACTCTCCCCAGTCCTGTCATCTGTACTGCCTGCCCTGTCCTGAGGTGCTCTGCACACAAGAGTTGAGCAATGTGGAACGTGTTCCACTCTCTAAGGCCAACACCCCTGCAGATATTATGCAGATCAATGGATACAACAGATATATATAGGCTGTAAGTGTCCGTGAGGTCAGATGATCAAGGTAAAAAATCTTTCCTGCATTGCTGTACCGTGAGGTTGATGATCAGAATAGGGAACAGTGATCATAGGAACGAGGGCTTTGCCAACCTGAAATCTTTACCAAGCACAAGCTGCATTCACACATAAACAGTTAAAACCCACTGCACCCATCCTTTTCCACTGCCATCCTTCTTCTTTCAGGCTCTGGTTATTTATGTATGTATGTGCATTCAAAGTCTGCAGCTTCCCAGCTAATAGCTTGTCTGCTAACGCCTCCTGTGTGACATTTGCAATTCTGCCAGTTAAGTACAAAACAAACCCACAATGTAAGTGCAGACCAAAAACAAAAGAAGATCTGAGACTACTACAGAGAAAAATGCTATTATTAGCATATAAATTTAAAAATTCCACTTGGGTAAAAACACAGAGGTCTCTTCAATGCCCTGCCTAATGTCATCAAATCCTTCAACTGCCCTTGCATTGGTGCTGAAGGAATCTTTTTGTTAATCTTATCAAGCCAGAACCAGAAACGTTAAAAATTTAGCCACCCTCAAGGCTCTTGCACTGTCCTGAGCAGCAACCAGCCAACAGCAGCTCCCCTCTCAAACACAAACGTGTCAGGTCAAGGCTGGCAGCAGGAACAGGCTGTGTCATGTGTGACCATGACAGCCAGATAACCATCCCAGCTGGAACTCCAGTAAAATCAGTCACAGAGGGCCTGATGCTGTGGTGTTGAGTTTCTCTTCCCTTCACAAATCCTAGGCACAGTTCAGACCACCCTTCATATCCAAAGCTCAAATAGTCAAATGATCACCTTGCTGAAATATACGGAATTTTGCTTGAGTAGGATCAGGATTTCAGTAGGTAGAGGTCAAAGCCCAGCTAAAGCAAAGCTCTCACCTCTTCCAGTTTCTTTGGCTTGCGATACTGACATTAGTGGAGATTATAAGTGTTCATTATAAGTGGACGTATTGACATTAATGAACAGTATAAGGCTGAGAGATTGCTAATTCTCACCATATATAAATTGTATGAAGTCTCCTTTGCCAATCAAAATATCTGCATTTCTTTTTTAGAGCACTGCAGAAAATGTGCTTCTCCAAATACAGCTTCCAGAACAGTTCAATTAAGCAAGGATGCAGGAAAATAGAGGTAATTTTTTTTCTGGGCGAAACAGCTTTGTTTATCATATATATTGTACAAATGCATTTAGCTTTTCTTTTTTCCAACCTACACACCAGTTGTGTCTCCATCAGAGCAACCTTCCTTATCCCAAGGTATCTTCTTCTAAAAATTACAGCCTAAAGCAATCTTTATAAGATGCCTGAAAAGTTCAAGATATCTGAACCTGAATTCTTGCCCATATAACTCTATCACCTCCACACAAAACATATAAATTTCTGTCAAAGCTGGTTAAATTTGAGTTGCAGAAGTCAAACACAGACAATTTTCTACTTCTTTTTTTTCTGTCTCTCTGAGCAGCAAGACCCAGGCCAGGGCTGCTGCCTGCACAGCCATGGCAGTCTGGAGCAGGGACTGGAATCTTCAGGAGAAGAGAGGCAGGTGTCCAACCTACTTCTAACCAAGACATATGAACTCCACTTTTTACAGTCAAAGCACTTCTTGGCAGGTTCTTTCCTCTGTGTGAGACAAAGCTTCCACCTCCCAAAGATTTCAGAATCAAGTTGTGAAATTACAGGTACAGTCATGGACGTGGAATTGTCGAAAATGTTGCTGCACTCCAGTAAGTGCTGACATGGCTGCTATTATTTAAAGGGAGCAACAGCACTCAAGTGTTTTCTGGATCCTCAAATTAAGGAGGATTCTGGACATGATTCATCAAGGACAGAATCCATTAAGGGATTTATGCTGCAGCTTCCCACTTCTTCCTTTTTAAAAAACCATCATACTCTCACATCTCAAAATGGCTGTGATGCTGGAGAACCAAAGAATTGCTCTCAAAAGCATGAACTTGAAACAGGCAAATAGTTACCTGTGCTGGCACTGTTAGATGTCCACCAGAAGTTCTTACAAGCAGTCAAAATGTTTCACTCTCAATGTGTTGTCACAGGTTATAAAAACGTGTTGTTCACAGATGAAAATTTAAGAGAGCACTCGTAAAAATGGAGTTGTAACATTTTATTTGAAAAAGGAGGTCGTTTCCATGGACAGCATTTGTCAGGTATGTCCCTGCAAACTATTTGCTGGAGAGTAGGGGAAAAGAATCCCTACCACTGCTGTTCACAGGTTCTGAGGAAATTTCAGGCCAAGATTCAGTTTTCACCCTTTCCCACCACGGTTGCTCTCCCAGGAGAGATGATGTCAGTAATAGCTAAGGGTGAACAGCAGTTGTGGATCTGATCAGGGTTTCTCCACCCCTGAAATGGAATGCAAGGAATGCATCAACCTGAACACCCACCCCAACTTGCAAACAGCCGAGCCAGGCAGTCGGAGCTCTCCAAAGAACCGACACTTCCGTCCCTGACCCATGAATTCACAAAGCTGCAGCCTGTGTGCAGTGACAGGCTAGAACACCCTTCTCACTGGGGCCATGAGGAAAAGGGAATTACCCCACAGGGCTTAAAGGGACCTTAGGCACGTGTGAAAGTTGGGCTCTGCCCTTGGAAAGAAGGCAGGCAAGTGCCACCAAGGTGAGCAGGAGCGCCCAGCACGTGGGGAAACAGCGCGGGAGGAGGGGATGCTCTGTGTGCTCCGTGCTTGCAGAGAGATCCCCTCTGACAGCAGCCATGCTCCTGCCAGACTAGGAAGCCTCTATGCCAGAAGACTTTGAGCTATTTTAGAGCAGCTGTGTGTGGGTTGGAGATACTAGTCACAACAGGAAAAAAAAAAAAGGCTCTTTTTGCATTTTTTTTGAGTTTACTTAACATTTAACAAACAAAATGATTGCCACAGCAACATGTGTTTTCTGTTGAACAATTATCTGTGTAAGTACCACAGACATAAAGGTGTAATTAGTCTGTACTGGTTTAAAAACAAATCAGTACATTTGATTGTGTATTCTTTTCTCTTCTAATTTGGGTGTTTCTCAAACACCTTTTGATAACATTTCTTTATTATTCTCTGCTGTACACATTTCTCTGAAATCAGCGAGAAAGAAGCAGAAGGCTTGAGACCAGTATTTGCTGTGGTCACAGGAATTCAATCATGCAGAATTCTCACATGACGGAGTGGGACCCTCCCTTACCAACTAGTTTTGGTTTAATAGTCAAAGAAAACATTAAAGCTACCATTTTGAATATTCCTTCAACACACCTTTTCATTCAGTGCTACACAACAAGGCTGAGGAGCTGCAACATTTTCTCATTTCAGACACATATTCCAAGAGCTGACTGTGCTGAGGGCTCCCTGCTCCTCACATCAGCTCCCTCCCCTCACTGAGGACTCTCCACACCTTGAATACCTACTTGCATCTATTACCAGAAAAAAGGAACCCCAAAAAAACAAAATCCCTAACAACAACAAGATTGACTCCATGCCTTTTAGATGGATTACCTGGAGTGCTTCAGAGTGGGAATGTCTTAGCAAGAAATCTATGTTCTTATTCTTTTCAATTACGGAAAAATAAAAATGAAATTGCAGGTCTCAAACTGAAAAACTCTCCCAACTCTAATGGCCCCTCTTTCCCCTTCTGTCCAGCTTAATTCTGCCAATTTTTACCACTACTAATTCTCCTCTGGTTGTCTTTACAGGTCACTTTGTGGCAGGCACAAGAGGACTACAAGATTATTTCTAAGTATATGATTTGTATGAGTTCAAAAAGAGAATACAAGCACCACCTCCTCACTCTTGAAAACAGAAAAGTATTTGTGACGCCTGAAAATGGTGAAAAATACTTGTACATTTTTTTCTTTAGTAAAATTGCATAGAAAAATACGTTCCCCTATCACATCTGCTGTCCACAACCTGGATGTCTGTAAAGATTCTCTAATTTACTTATGGGAAAGCAATTAACCTGAACAATTAACAATTTATTGAAATGTCTATCTGTTCTTGCAACTGCTTTCTGTTGGAACGAGCACCACAATTCCTTACATGTCACTATAATCAATCAGAGGTTGGTTTTACCCATTTATTTCTTAATGAAATGAAAGGGCAAAATTCTCAAAATATCTTTTTTGTTTGCTTTTTTATTAAAAGGTAAGGTATTAAGAACCTAAGAAATATACTAATTAAGTCAAAAGAGGACAACTGTAACAGGACACAAAGGTAACGTCAACTGTGGGAGAAACTTCAAGAAGTGAGAAATATCATGCAGGCATGGTTTTATTACCAATGCTTCCCTATTTTCCCATTCAGGAATAATTAAAAGCTTTAATTTTCATGTACATTTGGGAATTCTATCCTTCCTTTCACAATCATAATCTCAAACTCACAGTTTAGTGATAATATGTTACAATTCCCAAATGAAGATGTTTTCAAACCATAGACTCAGCTTGACTACTTCAATCTGCAGAGCACAAATAAAAGTTGAAGATCTCATCACTGTAGATATTCCAGACAATACTTAAGATTTCAGGGGTTTGGTGGGGTTTTTTTGTTGTTTTTTTAGTGTTGTTGTTGTTGTTGTTGTTTTGTTTTTATTTAGAGAAAAGGAAAGATAAAATTAATTATACTAAATCCAATTTACATTTTCTTTATGGGTTCTTTTAAAAATGCCCTTATTCTCTCTAAATGTACATTTAAATTGTTAGGAAAATATTTTAAGTGAGAGGTTGCAACAGAAGAGAACTTCATGCTCTTTTGTCTTGGTTTTTAATTTATGACTCTTGGAATTTCTTTTTACATTTTGCATTATTTTGTGGCTGAATAAGCATTGGCAGTGGGTTCCTGAATGACTCTGATCTCTGACAGCTTTATATATTCTGTACAGTCATGGTTAAGATCTCTGTGGGTCTAATTACTGTGTTTGATTTGTAGGATGTGCAATACAGTGCCTGATACTGCAAAAAAGTAAAATGCTGAATCACTTAAATGTTCTTCATATTTTCATCCCCTATTTGCCTGTTTCACCATCCTGCCCCTGCTCTTTTGATGCAGACAATAAAACACTGTAAAACTGGGCAACAGGATGTAGGGATGGAAGCTGCAACATTCCCACTCTTCAGTTATATTTTCGCTTTTCCTCCCTTCCTGTCAAAATGGCTGATTCCCAAAAGGGAGATTCCTATGTGCAGGGACATGATAAATTTTTCTTCAATCAGGAATAAAGTGAGAGCCTACATAAAACATTTTGAGTATGAATCTGTCTAACAACTTACATGAGGAAGGGAAAGGAGAAAAAATGAATTCCTGCTGTAAACAACAAGCACATTTCAAATACCAGGGTCCCTGTATGTTTGTTAGAGCTAAAAGAAAGATAAATCAAGCTGTCAGCTACAGAAGGGGACTTGGTGGGACTCTGCTTTGTAGCAACACAATGGAAATAATCCCAAAAATATAGGGACCACCTTATACGTTTGTCTTGTACTCAAGGGAGACACATCAAACACAGGCAAAATTTTCCCCCCTCACATCTTACCCAAATCCCAGTTTTGGGTTTTTTGAAAGGGTTTTATTTTTGCTCCATGCACCATGACTGATTTGAACTTCAGGAAAACCTGAAATACATCAGATAAACAATAAACTGGTGCTACCTACATGAACCTCTTCAGTTGTAATTACATAGTATTTCTCTTTTGGTATAAAGGAGTTCTCAGAAAGCCTGACTGCAAAATCATAAAGATCTTAGGCTGCACACTTCAAGATATCGTACAATCTTCAATCAAATGCAAATTCCTGATTTATATAATGTATCAACTGACTTAATTTAAATAATTATAAATAAGAGAGATGCAATTTTATTGGTGTAGAACAATTCTGGAAACATGTTCCACAGATACTTAAAGATCTTAATTTTATATTCTGTACTGCTTAAATTCTTCTAACCCTTACATATGTTATTGATCCTCCACAGTTCCAGAGACAGGAGAACATTCAAAAGTAACAAGATCTTTTTGCTTCATCTGTTACATGGACCTGAGAAATGTGTCTTCCTCTCCATGTAAGCAGCTATTATAAACATGTAGTGACTAATAATTGAGGGGTGAGGGGGAAAAAAAGATATATAAATGGACAAATATTCTGCAGGTGATTTTGCAATGTAGTAACTTTCCAAAGTTACCACATTGGCCAAAAGAGCTCCAAAATTACTTCAGAGTGAGTCAGCTGTTCCAGCTATAGCCTCCTTTACCTAATCCTGACTGCACTTAGGCTGGCCTAGATCTCTAGATTTTAATTTTTGCCAGAGTTCTATGCAAAGTAATTTTTTCAGCCTATTTAATAGTGGCTTTTCTTGAAGCAAGTGCCACAGAGCAGCTCTAGCAAAGCCCACTGACAATTAGCTCAGGATAACAGTTTTTACTGCATCCACTGAATCACTAAGAGCTGGGGAGTATAACAAGTAGAAGACTAAGCTGCAGACAAGCAGAAGAGAAATGAAGAGCATATTTTAGGGCTTCTCTGAAAGATTGTGCCTTCCTGACACTTCTCTAAACAATATACATCATTTTTATGTGCTATGCCCATGAGAATTCGGAGAGAGTCACAAATAAAAATAGACCTGCAGGACTAAGAGAGTACTTTATACCATAAGCTTGTCATTCATAAAGATGTAGTCAGCCCTGTTTGATTACTTATACATATTACTTCATTTTAAGGTTTTATTATGTCTTCCAACAATTTCCATGAAGATTGTAATCGAATTCCCTCTTGTGCCAAGTTATTCTTATTTATTGATTTTATAAGTAAAATCAATACAAAATATTGTCCTCTAGAATTTTACATTTGCAACTCCAAGGCAAAGTTCCTTGTTCCAAGGCAAGTGAACAAAAGGCAAAACAGGTACTGTGCACCAGTGCATAAAGATGATCTTACACTGTTAAAATTACCGTGCCACTCCAAGTTTTAGTTACCATATGTCGAACTAGAGATACCACATTCAAGCAATAAACAGAAAATGAAAAGAGGAAAAAAAAATACCCTGATCAATCTTACAGCACTTCACAATAACGTGTAATGGAAGCTGCAGTAACACCTGATAATATAGGAGAGAGGAGCAGGGGAATTAAGCAGGAGCACAAGGCAGGGCAGACCTTTGTGGTGACATCCTTCACACCACCTGTGACCCGAGGGTCAGTCCCTGCCTCTCCACAGCAGAGGGGACAGTGTGGCCACGACACTGAACCTCCCAGTGCTCCCAGTACCTGCCCAGCATGGCCATGGCCCTGCTGCAAAGTGCAGCTGCTCACACGCCCCAAAGAGCAACAGAGTGGCAGAAATCATACAGGTCACCCTTGACTTGACCAAAGGGAGCAAAAAATCTTCTCATGATCCCTTTAAATTCCTGCTGCATTCACAGCCTGCCAAGTAAGCTCTCACCGGTCACGTCCACACGAAATGTCAGGACTCACAACTACCCTTTTCCAGCAACTGAGTTTTTCACTTTATTCCAAAGCAAAGACTTGATACAAATTAGTATGAGAAACCAGGATATCAGACAAACAGAACAGCTCTCAGAATACAAACAGTACACCAAAACCATGACATAAATATATCCTTAAACCACTTTGGAATTCATTATTGGAAGACACTGTGGTAAATACAATCTTTATAAGTGATTATGTATTTAGAATGAGATGAGACTCCTCCTAATTCTGCTCATATCTGTAGATGAAACTCTGCTTATCCAAGATAAGATCTAGATGACAGTTTTCAGTGTCTTCTTATGGATACACCTTTCACAGTCTACAATAAACTGTGTTGCTGAGTAAGCTTTGATTTCAAACTTACTTAATCTGCTTAGGTATCTTTGTACATTTTGAGTCTATTGACTGGATTCAACTCACCTTAATACAATCACTTTTATCCACTGCCAAAAGCTGAGATGGAGGAAAAAAACCCCTAAGTACACACTTCACACTACCATTTGGGTTTTTTGGTTTTTTTTTTCACTTAGGGTACTGAAACCTTCCCCTTGACTAACACAGGTTGAAAAGAAAGAGAAATTTTTTTGACTTAAATTCCTATGAAGTTAGCGATCTTCTTCTATGTCAGTGGAAACAGTGGGGCAGACCAGAGCTCCAAAAAATTTATTCCACTATCAGAAAAGTTTGCTTACAAACATTTCTTTGTTAACTCACTTTGATGCTCAATGGTTCTGAGTGATAAAATTTTACAGTACAAGTTTTAAGGTAAAAAAAAAAAACAAACTGAAAAGGAAAAAGGAAAGGTAATATATTATAGATGAATGGCACAGAGATGGGCAAGAGTGTTTTCTGTAGGACTGGAAATAAATCAATGCAAGTAATTTGAAAGTAGGAAGTCATCAGGCAGAAATACATCGGAGTTGAAAGATGAAAGGGATCAAATGTAATTAGACATGGAAATCTTTTCATGTATCACATGGTCCACCTACTCCATAGTATAGAATTGTTCCACTTTCATTACTATTTTTCTCCTTTGCATTATGTTCACTTTGGTTCTGAAACCATTCAAGAATCAGCTTATACTTTTTAAAATTCAACAGAGTCTTTTTTTGTTTTTTAACCACTGGAACAGCTACCATAACTACTGAGTAACGAGATTTCAAATGCATCCCACTTCTCTCAAACACAGCACCTTCCCAGAATCTCATGCACAGACTGTTTGAGATTCCCCCTCAAACTGCACAGGTGGTTGCCTCTGCTCTGCCACTGAAGACTGACCCCAAAGTGCCCTGCTCTGGAGGTTATCACTCTTGACTTATTCTTCTACTTTGCAGGTTACTTCCATTTCTTTCTTATCATGTCAACACTGTCCTTTAGCACATAAAGCTCTGCCTTACCTCATCCTTCTATAAAACAAACCAAGCATTTTTAGCTCTTCTTATGAGACAGCACATCAATCTCCCTGGATCTTTTCAAGGTCTTCCTCACTTCTTGAGCAATGGCGAGAAAAATTGCTCAGAGAATTAAAAAAAGAGTCATGAAAAGTCTGAGATATCCAATGGAGATTAACTGTCAGGAGAAAGACACATTAACACAGATATCCTGACTACTGCTTCTGCACCCTCCTGTGCAAGGCCACGTCAGCTCACTTTCCAATCTCCACGGCAAATTGATTTACTGCAGATGTGTGCAAAGGGCTTAGGGCAATCTGTCTTTTCCCGCCTTTCTTAAGATACTTTCATACAACTTTTTAAGAATTATGGATAAAGAATTTCTCCTTTTCCCATTATTTTTATTAGTGCAAACCCACATAGTGTTGTCATTTAATATGCTGCTCATAGAAAAAAATGCAAGGCAAAGGTTATTCAAGACAAGTGTGTTGCTCTTATGCATGCAGAAAGAGAGCTGGCAAAGCATTTTACCCCAAAAAAGTAAAAGAGTAACTTAAGGATACAATTATTTAACGTAAGATGACACTTCCAAAATAAAAGCTTCTTGTTGAACTGTGTTTTTCCTTTGGCATATTACAATTTATGTCTTGTAAGGATAAAACAGAAAAAAAAATTACCATGTAAATAAATGAGAAACATGTCAGATACACAAATCTCTGAGAATCTATTAATTTACAATGAATTCTATGTATCTTCCTCAGCTAACAATAACAAAATCATTATTTCCAAACTATTTTATAAGAAGGATTAGTGTGCCATTTCCAAGAGGTTTCACAGAGCCACAGAATTCTTTAGGTTGCAATAAGATCATCGAGCCCAACCATTAACCCAGCACTGTCACTAAACCATGTCCCAAGTGCAGTGACACATCTACACAACCTTTGGATACCTCCAGGGGTGGTGACTCAGCCTGCTCACACCAGACTGAACAGAATTCATTGAACTTACCTATTTGGTGTGAGACATTACCACCAAAATAAGGCTAAAATCAAGGTTTTCTGTGGCCACCCATGATCCTGGACAATTAAAGACATGACACCTAAAGATCTACTTCCAGCAAAATCCTCCATAGAAAATCCTTTTGGAGATGTTAAGAGTATAACCCTCTGAACATGGATTTTTTCCACAGCTTGACCAAATAACTACCAAAAGTTATACATATATATATATATATATATATACACATATACATACATATATATGTGTGTGTGTGTGTGTCCAGGCATGCTTTAATGAAATATTTTCAGGTTGGAGTAATAAAGTGGCAAGTACAACAGAGATGAAATTTGATAGGCCATTTGTGTAGTAAACTATGTCTCCACAGCTCTTTAATCAATGTCCTGAACCAATTACCACTCATTATTCTTGATGCATTGCAAGAGAACACACGACCATATATCACTCTCAATGATCATAACATTTTATGCTAATTTAATATACTACCATATATAACACCTCAAGGTTAAAAAGAAAAAGTCTCAAACGTTTCTGAGAGACATATAGCTCAGGAACTGACTTTCATTTCCATTATTTAAGTGAATGTATAGATTGATAGATATGCTATCCACTATCCATTTGGAGTACTTTAGCAGACATAAAAAAGTAGAAGTAGAGGACCAAATTTAGCTGCCAGCATTTTTCATCTACTATATTCATTTTTTTACTCTGCATATTATTTCAGCTCATTTCCATACATGGGAACCTTTTGTAGCCTCAGACTTTTTTTGATAGCCCATCCCAGTGGTAAGAACTTTATAGGAATTAGAATGAACTGGGCTACCCTTCCAGCTCATGACATACAGCAGCACTTGGCAGGAGTAAGACCATCTGCCCAGTTCATAGAACCACAGTCCATCAGACAATATATCCAATTTTGGTCATTTAACACCTCTGAGCTTTAGATACAACCAGCAAAATTAGCACAGGGGTTCTGCAATCAGGTATCTTCTCACGTTTAATCACTTCCTAAGCACGCTCCAGTCTCCCTCTGCAGCCAAATCACAAGAAACTGCAGAGAGACTGTGTGTTCTGAATTCCCATTTTTCTTGGCTGGAACACACGTAAGATGGTTGTAACTGATTTATCTAAAAAACTATCAAATATAAGACAAGCGATAATGAAAGCAGATATTACTAATTGGTGCAAGAGGCAAAATAATAAAGTAGGCAGAATATGGATTAAGTGAGGATTTTTTGAGATCAAGAAACATATTTGAAAAGGAAACTTTCTCTCTTAGGGATGGAGAGGAAACAAGAAGGAAATTTAAATGAGTAAGAAAGTACATAATTATGTCTGGGAGGTCAAAGGTCTAAGAAAGTTAAAAATCTCACAAACACTAAACAAAGCAGATAAAACAGCCAAGAAGAGAAAAGCTGGAGAAGTGGAATAGGAAAAAAGAGAAGCCGGGGTGAGATTTCTCAGTTAACTTGTTATTTTTTAATGTGCACATGGAAGTATGTAAGAAAACACCACAAGAATTTGGGAATGCTTCCTGATAGAACATAACAAATGACTCGGATAAATGTAAAAAACCTGCAAGCTTCACACTACTAAGAGACAGAGCAAAAAGAAGAGTTGAGAATGACATATCCCTGGATAGCAGTAATAGGAAAGAGAGTGGGAGACAAGAGCAATCTGTTCCTCACCATGACCTCCACTGATTCTCTGATTTTTCCCCATTCATTTGCTTGTCACATTTTCAAGGACTAAAAATCCCATTTCACTGTAAGGCTGCAAAAATTACTGGAACACTAATATAAGCAAAACCACCCAAATAGACAGCCTTTCTCTGAATATTCAAAACAGTTAATGATTTTCTTCTATTTCTGGAACACTATACAAATAGGACATAAATTGCAATGAGCTACCATAACTTTAATACCAAGCTCATATTTAGATTTTTACTTTCCTAGCAGTGTTCACTGTATGAGGAATTTAATTTCATCTGAGCTACTGAAAAAAGAAATTACAGCACTGCCAAAGCAGATGGCTGCTGTAATGAATACCACAGCTGAGAGTCACAGTGAAATTCTGCTCATGAGAAAAACTATGAATATACAAGTTTCCTTTCTTAACTTTATATCTGCTCTTTTGGGGAAGACTGAATTTTACATGTCTCAAGTTGCTGGAAATCATACTTCAAATTTAATTGCTACATTTTTATTTTATGTGTATATACATATATACATATGTATATAAATATACCTATAAATATATATATTATACATATATTTATACATATATGTGTATTAGCTTCATTGTTTTTAAGCCACCCACTCCAAATGCTCCTAATCTTTTAGCAAAATGAATAATTAAGCCTAGTAACACACTGCAAAATAGCCCAGTGTTTTTCGAATCCTTCAACTTAGCCTTTTATAGTATTAAATATTTTAATAAAATTTTTATACATATATTTATGTTTATAATATATACTATAATACACGTACTGGTGACACAGAAAAACCTTCCTATATAATTTAAGAAGTAAAAAATTACAGTTTATAAACATATAATATATTCTAATTTTAAAACATCTTTATAGGACTTCTTTTAGGCACGAGATTTTCATGTCACTTGGCAATCTCTGAATGAAAGTTACAGTACGGAGGATTTCTATGATTTTTTTTTTCACATCACTGAGACTCCAGAACCACAAGTACAGCATTATGTGATCACATACGGGTTGAGACTGAGGCACATGGAAAAAAGAACCATTACCTCAAAAATAAGGCAGATCTAAGGTCCATAAAATTCATACAAAAGCCTTGTTTAACTTAAAAGGTACAAGATTTGGTTACAGAAAAACTAACAGGGAAATAGCCATAAACTCACTACTAAAACAAGTACCACTTCAATTTTCTAATTTAAATCCAACTACAGTTTATTTACATTATTTCAGGTAATTTCTTCAACTATTATGTGAACCTGAGCCTTTGTGGTACAACTCCAGGTTAACAGAATTCCAGAAAACAAAACATTTTCCAACAAAAGACTCTTTACCTTTGACCAACATCCACAGACATGACAGATATAAACCTCCCAACAAAGGGTTGAGACCTACACAGTAAATTAAGCTATTTATGCAGTCCACTCTCTGAAAAAAGCCTACAAAAAAAGGTTACATTAAAACCAATGATCTGCCCTGAACCTCAAGGACACTTTGATGAGCTAAAAGCACATTTAACATCGTGCCCTTTAAGATCTTCATTATGCTGCTGTACTAAAACTTGCACTGCTGTTGGTGCTGCTGACTCAAGAAGACATCTGAGACAAAAATAAAGTAGCACTGGCATCATGTGACAGAGAGACACAAAGTTACTTCTGCCGGCTTAATTTTCTGTATCTTCCCACGGACTGAAATTCAAAGGGTTAAGGGAACTTAGAATTGGACTCCGTGATCCTCAGGGGTCCCTTCCAACACAGGATATTCTGTGGAATAGCTCGATGCAGCTTTACAACACTGGGACTACATGATACCAGGAAGGACTAGAGATAGAAGTCCATTGCAGCTGCAAACTATCTAAATGTACCAACAAACAAACAATCAAGGGGTATAACAGCTTATGCTACTAATTGATAGAGCATGAAAACAAGAGCAGCTTTCCCACAGGCAAGCCTCTCCCAGGCTGATCTAATCATAGGTATAGCTTCTTCCTCCTACCTCTCCTCCAAGATAAGTTTAGAAAAAAATCAGGAATAAAATATATAAATTCATAAATCCTCCATCAGAGCATAAATGGGAGTTCAAGCTGTTGAGAAGACTTTGTTAGATCTCAGTTTCAGACCCAGCCATCCCCAGAGGACAGGAGAGAGACAAGGGATTATCACAGGAAAGGCTGAGATTCAGATGTGCTTTGCACCAAGCATCAGTTACTGATTTCCTCTGCCCTGCGAGCCTGGCCAGGGTGGTGAAATCACAAAAGGATGCAAAGGTCACGTTCAGCTTCTACTCTTGGAACATAAATCCCAATGAGAGAAGAGCTGATGTAAATAGGAGTGGTACCACTCCAAACCCAGCTCACACTCCCCTATGCAGCCTCTTAAACATGTCAAACACAGCACATCCACACACATGCCAGCTAAAACAGCGAAGGAAGGGCCAGAAAAGAAACCACAGGCAGATGAAGTTGACAGTAACAAGAACTTGAATCAATTCTTGTCTCAGCATACACAAAAAGCAGATGAAGGTCACATTCAGGAAGCCTTCCACTGGAGGAAAACACAGTTTTAAAATATCTTTAGGATAATGACAGTGAAGATGGCAATTAGAACCACTGTGAGCTGACAGTGCATCAGGGCCAAGTGAATTGCACTCAAAATGCTACAGAAAATAACAATGACAGCAGCAAGCTCTCCAAAGTCTCTGCCACAGGTGTTCCTAAAGAGAGGGAACACCATGAGAAACGAGTTGACTGATCTTCAAAAATTATAAACAACCTACAGACCCTACAGGCCAACTCACAGCACAGATGAGTTGCTGAAAACATTGATAAATCCTCTGCAAGATCCTGCTGAAAATCCTGTGCCTTATTCATTGTCCACATGGCTGATGCTGTCACCCTGTGGAGATGACTTTATTACATTTGTGTGATAGGGCGACAAGGGCTAATCCAAAAGTCCATTTTAAAGACAATGGGAAAAGTTCCACTGACTTTAATAGCATTTTCATCAAGTTCAGAAGTGATAAGCACTTGAGGAGCCCACTAGATAACAATGGCTACTTGAATATAAAGTTAATGATATTTTCTGAGCAGTGAAAGTGAAAGATGGTGGAAGAAAATTAAATTCTGATGTGCTTGCCCTGGTTCTCTGAAGTGTGATAAGCAGCTCTGAAGCTCCCGTGGCACGCTCCAGGTTCTAGATCCTTTTTGTTAGGATCTAGACATTTAGGAAGAGCAGGTATTCTCCATGGGACAGTTTTTAAACAAGTTTGCTCATGTTTTGGACCATTTACCATTGTTTCAGGTTGTCCTTACCACAGGTACTGACACTTGAACTTGTCTTTGAAGTGACTAATCTTTTTCCCAAAAAAGTGCCAGGATTTTAAGATGTCAACATACTTGGGTTTTTTCTGCTTATGAAAAACAAGCAAACAGAAAGGCTAACACCTCCCACCTCTGCTCAATGTGTGAGTTAATACACAATACAAAATTTCTCTCGTTCAAGACTAAAACCATTTGTTAAGTATGTTATAGATACACTTCCAGTTTGTGTGCTATATTCTTCTGACCAAGAAATTGCCATTTGGAATTAAAAAGAAGCTGCAAGTCATATGACCACTCCTATGACATTTTTTAACTGACATTTTTTTTCCAACTTGTCTATTTTAAGCAAAATTTAATTATTATTCAGTGTGCACTGCTGATAGAGACAGAATTATGCAGAATAATTGAGAAGCGTATTTATTTTTTCCCCCTCTCACATTTTAGAATAATTGGTTTCCAGATTTGGTCAGCCTGCTTGATACTGAATCATAACAAAAAGTGATTGTGAACCTTCAGGCAAAGCTTAGGTTTTCTCTTTGCCTGATTTTCCTCATTTTTGCAGCAGAGAAATATTTCAGAAATTCTTCCAACCAAATATGATTGATACAGCGAGAACTGTCTCTGTTCATGTGTCTGGAGAGGCAAAGAATGAGATTTGTAAGACACACAAAGATATGGAAACGTCTGGAGATTACAAATCTAATCTTAACAAAAGAAAAGGATAAATAAAATTATTGAAAATGGTTTAAGGAATATTTACATATTATTTGAAACCTTTTGAAACTGAACATTTGGGTAGATGTTTGACATTTGTTTTCTTTCTTGGAGACTGTTCCAAAATATAAAGTTTGTTTGTTTGGGTTTTTGGGGTTTTTTTTTTAAATCTTGGGAATATTTCAAAGGGGAACACTGCTGGTGTGATGATTCTGACTCAGACTCAGCCACACTGAAAGGATCCCAGGAAGGCATCAGCTGAACTCCCTCCACAAAGCAGGATCAACACTGAATCCAGACCAGGGGGCCCAGGGCTTTATCCAACCAGCTCCTGAAAGTGCTCGGCCTCTCTGGGCAAAGTCTAATTAGCCTTGATTGTATTAACAACTGAAATAAGAACTGCAGTTACATTTGGGAGTTTTGATTTCAAGAGAGCATCACTGACAGAGTTCAGTCAAAAGACGTTTGAGAGCACAGACAACACTGGAGAAGTATTACCCTCTTTGCCTTGTATGTGCTTCTACTTTGTATTGCTATTTAAAATCTAGGATATTTTAAAATAAATATTTCAGTCGATATTTACTTAAATCTGAGCACATATATGTATGTTTAAATACATTCTTACTTATAATCCTTGCTCCATGCCTGGAAGTGCTCAAGGCCAGGTTGGATGGGGGCCTGAGCACCCTGGTCTAGTGGGAGCTGTCCCTGCCCAGGGCAGGGGGTTGGAGTGAGGTGATCTTTAGGGCCCCTTTCAACCCAAACCATTCCATGATTCTATGACATATTTAACATGTGAAAAACAACACAGCTCCTTTACAAAGATATTTGGTTCAGTTTTTCTAAAGATATTAGTAAAACCAAACTCTACTATTAGTGTGACTTTAACAACGTGCTAGCTCAGCAGTCAATACCATGGAATAACTCTGCCTCTTAATTTCTATTAAAAGTCAAAACCAAAATATTTTAAAAGATGACAGCTTTGGGTTTCTAGACTGTGCTTAAGCATTCCATTTCATATATCAACTACATCTGAGAAGATTCTCTAGTAAATGTTGTTAGGAAAAAAAAAAACAACCAGAAACGCACTAAGTAATCCCTAGTTTGTAAATCTAATTAATAACACTGCAGCCAAAGAAAGATGTTAATTGCTATTGGTATAAAATTCATGACCACTGACAATATATACTATTTTGGCTGCAAGACTAAAATTCTGAACGTGTGATCAATGACATATTTAAGATTAAGTGACCATTTGGGATTACATTCATCAATACTAATGGTATCTTATTTAAAAGTTTAATGAGAAAGCTATAATGCATATCACAGTTCTCAGTAAGATACATTATTATTGAATTTCAGAGAGAGGATAGTATGAAAAATGAAATAAAAGCAAAAAAAGCCCATTGTTTAAAATGGATTTTCTAAGTGTATTGAACACATGAACTGGACTGCAGGCATTTGCTCAGAGGAGTACTCTTCAAGAAATTCCATCTTGCTTATTTTTGGTTCATACAAAAAGTGTGTCTTTAAGTTAGGCCTGAAATTAGTCACTGTAGAACGTGAGGATATCTGCATCACATAAAACATACATGGCATTTTCAGTAAAATGTTTTAATATAAGGGGACAGTCAGAGCCACAAAGTGATTTTTCTCCTCAGAAGTCGTTTATTCACAGTATTTGATGTGAGCCAGCTCTTGTATTTGAGAAATCAATAGGAGTAGCAGTTGAAGTAACAATGATTCATGCTCAGAGTAAAACCTGTCAAAACTGAAAGATGTATAAAATATTCTTTTAGTCCATATTCTTTTGGTAGAGAGGAAGGGAATTATTATTTCTTGGGAGCAGAGAATAAAGAATTGTTAAAAATAGGTGGGTACATCAGGTGAGTCCAGTTTGTGGTGAACTCTGGCAGATCCCAACCCAATTTAAAGCTCTGTTCAGCTTTTCCAGCCTTTAACAGCTTCCAACACAGTCCCCAGTAAGGACTCCCAACAGTCCTTGCCCTGTTATTTATTCAGGCTGTCCTGTTGTCTTAGTTTTATAAACACACCCCCTTATTTTTTTCCATTCAGCACTGCTGAGGAAGACTTATTATCACATGTTTTGATAAAAATATCATTACTACCCCATTTTCTAAAAACCCCCAAACATTGCAATATCACTGTATAACTGGCTTTCAGTTGCACACTATTTCTAGCACAAACAAGAGATATGTGGAATTAAAAACAAAACAACGAAGAAAAACCTTTTAAACACTGGGTTTTTTTCTGTCCATGGGCTGTGACCGACAAACTCTTCACTTACAATGGACATTTCTGGGTCATTTCTGCACATTATCCATGCACAAGAGAGGAACAGCGGGGATGTCATAGCTGGCAGTTTCACAGCAGAAGGCAGAATTTATGCTATATAAAATAAATTGTCCGTAGATTAGGGGAACTGCTGACTAAAATAGTGCAACATTGACTGTTTCTGTAGCATTAGCACAGTGGGATTCCAGTCCCCACAGATTATTATGTGGTGTAGGAACACAACCACGTGAAAATCAAGAGCTATGTTAAGACTGAGTTCCTAAGCTGCTGGATCTCAGAAACTCAGCTGGACACCACCTAAGTCCGCCTGCAATAATGGTATTCATACTTGATAGGAACGACAATACTATTGAAAATAAAGACTTTTTCTGCCAATAAACATTTCCTTTGAAAAGCTAAATGCCCTAGAGTCCATTTTTACTGAACAACAGCAAAGTACAATCTTCTTTTTCAATACTGGCTTTGAACAAGAACCTGACACATAAATTATGAATTTTCAACTCTGGCAACTCTGAACAAAGGGGGAAAAAAAGCCATCTTCTACCTAAATTAGAATTTTGTTTACTTATAAAACCTGAGGTTGAGCAGCAACCCTGTAAGTATAAATGGAACAGAAAAACTCAGTAAGTTACCTGAAAAGCAGCAACACCTTGTCTCACGTGGTTTATTAGGAAAAGTGATCTATTTTTTTTAACTGCTGCACTAGGCTGAACTTGCATATATGAATCAGCACATTCCTTATGAAAAACAGCAAGTGGATGCATAAGGACTGGTATGTGACATGGCAGCTATCAGATTAAAGAAACAGGGGAAGCATCCAAACAGGTCTCCAGGTTCCCACCTTTTTAGTTCAAATTTTTTTTAGAGGCAGAAATTGTGACAGTTCCAGCCCTGTCCTGTAGGCCATCACAGTAACACCCTGGCAGACAGCAGCCCCAACATCCCATTACAAACACACCAACAATTTTTACACAATATTGCAGATATATGCAGATCCTCCAGGTGTAACTCTGCTACTTGCAGTAAGTGGTGAGGCAGTCACCTGTGTGATGAACTGAATGCAAGCACTTAAAGGACTGCAACTCAACAGGAGTGGAACATGGACTCTGTTTATCAGACAAATACGAAACAAACATCAGTGTCCGTGATTCTAACCATAAAACACACTCTGTTTTCCCCATCTTCCATTTATGGGGACTGGTGGCTATTATGTTTTGCCACATAATTTAGATAAAATCCTAGATAGAAGTTGGACATTGTGTGTTCACATGAATACTCACTCCTAAGGGATAATTCATGATAGTAGGAAGTGTCATAAAATTCATTTTGCCAGATTTTACTACAAAGCACATCATCTCCTCAGGCAAAGACCTTGGCTTTTTAAATCTTTGAAATGCCGTACAGATCTGTGGAGCTCTATAAAATAAAGTCAGATACATGAAAAAGAAGAGCAGTATGCCAAGACAACCTGCAGCCTCACTGTTATATTGCCAGGCTCTGTCCATCTAAAACTTCAACTCAAACTAAAACAACAGCCTTTAAAACACAAAGATCTGAGCGGCCTAATTCCATGAATTGCTCAATATTTGACCTTTTAAGCACCCAGTCTGGTCATACCTAAGAGAGGAATAAAATATATCACAAAAACTATTTGCAAGAAATGAGTTCAGATTTTGGGTGTGGATCTCACTTAAAAATCCCTTCTTATTTCTTTTTCTTGCTGCCCTAAAGCTGATAAAAACTGTTCTTTCGTGTTCTTGACAAGAGATAAAGATGAATGGGAAAGTCATGTCAGGATCAGACTTTTATTTACGATCTCGTAAGTTCAGGAGTGTGCACATGCATGATTTGCTTCTGCACTCATCTCAAAATGAACAAATGAGAGATGAAAGATTACCCCGAGGACCTGCAGAAATACACATGAAAAACAGGTTTATCTAAAGAAGCATGCATTTCTGGAGGAAAAAGGTGATAGCATGAATTTTATATCAGATCTTTACTTCATAGAGAGCACCACATAAAATATTGTTGGCCAGATCAGAGCTGGTTTAAAAAGTCTTTTTTTATTCTTTTGTATGAAACAATCTTGTTGAGAAAATGCTGTTTCCATGTGCCAGATGACAGATTTCATTTCATCTTCGTTACGTGTGTTTCCAACCCTTGGCTGGTACTGCAGATAATGCTCCTCATAGTCAGACTTCCACAAGCACTGTATAAACCATCTTGAAAACAGCTGCACACATTAAAACCAGCGTTGTGATTAGAAATAAGACATAATGCGAGGTAGTTTCTCTGCCTTTTAAATTTTTCAGAACAAAAATCCACTAATTAATTTCACTGACCAAGAGGTTTACTGACAATTGAGCATTTAGTTTCCACCTGCTTAGAAGAAAGATAATTTTCTAATGCAGAACACATAATTTAAGACTTCAATGAGTTCTTCCCCTCATGGATTCTTCTAATTTGCAGGCAAACTCCTGAAGATCCTTTCAGTGCGCTTGAAAAAGCCGGCATCAGAGGCAATCACTAAAAGCTTGATGAGAATGTCACTTGTTTGTCCTTCATTTGCTGTAGACTGTGGTCAGTACCCCCTGTCATTATCCTCTAAAAATAGATATTATAGCAGCAAAGTGATGACAGGCATCAGCACACAGCAAAAAGTAACTTGGGGGTTCTTTGCTTCAAATACCATGTTGGACTCTTGTCTTTAACAAATTAAACTGAAAATATGCAGATGCACCTTTGTATGATTTCTACTAGATGAGTGGCATTTTAATTTAAAATTATTTTTCTCCTTCCTTTCTGAAGAGGATTTGGTTATTCTTCATCCTGATCCTACCATAAGAAGTGTTAAAATCTATTTTTCTTAAGCTAAACACACTGTTTTATTAAAATTCTCTAGCTAAAAAAGATTACAGTTTGAAGTCCTAAATCAGAAGATTTCCTTTTTTAGAGAGCATATAAATGCTCACGCTTCTAAACTAGAGCTGAACTTTAATCTGTTTTTAAGCACATTTCTGAACCAAGAGCTAAAAACATTCACACATAATTAATCTTGCACTGAAAACAGAAGATGATGCCTTATTAATAGAAAAGGGAATAAAGTAGGAAAAATTCCTGAAGCTTGGCAATCAAAAGGGCTTTGAAAGCAGGGAAAAGGAAGAAGAGTTTGTTTGTAGGAAGAAAAAAAAAGAAAATCACATGAGGAAAGAGAGGAAATGATCTCATGTACTTCTTCACTTGCCCTTCTGTGGCACATTATGCTCCAGCAAGAGCACTGGGAGAACATGCCCATGATCTGTGAGCAAAAACTCACTAATATCTGGAATAAAGCTTATTTTCATTTCATGTGGCGTCTGGGGACAAGTTGCAAGGTATAACCCTGAGGGACACCGAAGTTCCATAATGGTAAAAGAGCTTCTTAGGAACTCAATTCTCACTCCTCTACAAATTCACTGCCCTATTCTTTACCATTAATGCAAGAACAGAGTGTCTGATTTCCATTTTCTTATCAAAACTATAAATCAGGTTTTGGTAGTTGTGAATTATACCACCAGAAGAATGAGAAAAGTTTCAAATGTCACTTTAACACAGTCCTTATTGAAAGCAATAGTGAAATAATCTTTCCTCTTGAAATCTCAACCAGCTTAGTTACTCTGTCACCCAGAGTGTCACATTCTTTGCTCACACCTTGAAATTCTTCAAAGGAAAATCAAAAAGACACAGCCCTGCAAAACTGTCCCCTCTCTGCATGCAATAGGTACAATAGTTTCCCTGGTGCTGTGTTCCCACCGTCCCAGAAGAATCAGGATGGATCCCGCAAGGATGTCTGAGCTCATTTCCCAAATTAGTTTCTATTACTGATCTGCTGCCTTGCACAATGAGACCTTTTCAGCGACGCCAACCAAATTATGGTGAGTGACAGACAGAAAGACCACGTACACTGCAGCTGTATGGAAGCTTTGGCAAAGTCAGAAACATCGGAGAATTGATGAGAAGCATTCCAGAAGCGTGAAGAACCACGGAGAACTGCAGCAAAGAACACACAGAAAGTACCTCTGCAATCACCACAGCCTTGTGTTAACAACAGGAAACACCCTGGGCTTGTGCCAGTACTACCAGCCTGTGTCCTGTGACCTGCTGGGAAGGAGATGGAGGCAGCCTGATGTCCAGAAATCAATGTACCACACCTTGAATTCCTCAGCAAAAGGATTTTCTTCCATAATATTTTCATAGAGCTATACCAAACCAACTGCTACGCCACATGAAACGGTTTTCGTCCTTGTATTAAGCATGATTTAAATGACCCATTCAATTATTACTTTTGTATTCAAAGATGGCTTATTTTCATGCAGATTTATGTTTCGTTATGCATAGAGGATATTCTTAATTGTGCTGAAACAACTGCAAATTTAATTAAAGTTTGCCATTCCAAGCATAAAATAGATTAAAGAAAATGCTGACAGCAGTAAAATAAATATTCAACTATTTAACTCAACATTTATTTTTAATCCAAACATCAAAATAATCTTGTTTCTAATTACAATTTCATGACAAAATGTCTTGAAGGAGCATTTGTCTCTATTTCCCTCCAATCTGCTCAGCTGAAACACACTAGCTTGTTTATAAAACTGTTGATTATTAAATCTGTTCCAGCTGTATTACTGTATGTTATGAAGAACACAGATTGATGTATGTAAACAAGCATTATAATTTTAAAAACCCAAAGTCTTGAGACTCTTCAAAAGCAGAAATCCCACCAAATACACTGCAGGACAAGACACCTAAATTTTAGCAAAGAAGGAAAAACAAGGGGAAAACATAGCTAGTAAGGTCCAGAGGTCTGTGGCAATTTAGAGCAGATGGAGAGATCAACTGAATGTCTACTGTAAATTACTTGTGGTTCCTTGAACTGGGTATTATTAGACTCAACCATGTGTTGTAACACATGACAATAAGCAAATCCTCAGTTTCATGAAAAGTTACACTCAAAAGAGGTATCAAGAAAGAACCTAGCCTGATTCTACTGAAACTAACTGGAAACTCTCCAGTTAAGTTATGCTGCTTAGTATTGACTTTAATTCTATAGTCAATACATGTAATAATTTATAGTTAACAGCCGGGGGGAAAAGTGAGGCAGACAAGAGGATTTCCTGTCATCCAGATGAAGTAAGTCTGGCTCTGGCTGAGAAAAAAAAAATCCTAAATCACAAGAATTATGAACACTAACTTAACCCTAGATGTAATTCAGAATCATTAGTTATGAAGAAATATGCAGGCTTTCCAAGGCATTGCATGCCTTTTCTCCGACAGATTTAGAGGAAACAAAAGTGCCTTTTCAGCCTAACAAATATCCCAAGAGTTAGAAAATTTGGAGGAAAAAAAAAGACATTCCCCAGCTATTCACAATATTTTTTGCAACTTCCAAATAAATTGCCTTACACAATTTTTGGTGCTTTTTTTCTTCCACCTTAAGCAACATATTCAGGAGCTAAGGTATTATTTACATCTGGGTGACAACATCCAGCTATTATGAGTTTTAGGAGCACCACCACCACTTGCAGAAGACACAACAATCACAGAATGTTTCTGGTTTGAAAGCCATGAGCTCAGCTGGAGCAGTCAAGAGTAAGCAACACAAGCCTCACCCAAAGCCACCGCAGACCACCACCACCACAAACTTCTTGCCAAACCCTGTTCATTTCTCATTTTAATTACTCCTTGTCAATACAGCTGAGCAAAGAAAACCTCTAGATGGAAAGCGTAAAGGCTGCAAACCTCTTTCCTCTATGTAACTTCACTGTGAAAGGATGGACAAGTTTCTTTTTGCAACAAAACCAAGACTGAAATACAGAAAGAGGCTTCTACTGTGAACTGATAGATTCAGCATGCACTGAGAGCTCTTTGCATGCCAGTGGACCATCTTTATCATAGGGCAGGGATTCATCCCTGGTGTTAACACATTTTGATGCAATAAAGAGTCATGGATGCTTTCACGCTTTCCTCACTTATCTATATCAGCTATATGAAGTATTACTAAGAAAATTTTAAGCAAAGGGGGAAAAGCGCATCCAAAATCAAAATTTCAATAGAACAAATGAGGAATTTAAGTCATAATGAGGGATTATTAAACTCTTCACAATATTAGAAGCAATCAAGAAGGAAAGCAGCAAGGAGCAAGTATTTTTCAGACATAAAACTGGAACCTTTCACCAAAAAACCAGTGACCTGAACAACAGCAGCTCTCTCCTATTGATATATGCATATTGTAGGGAAAGCTTGATCTGGAATCCACCCAAGCTGGTAGATGAAAACCCTACTTGGATGTAATACCAAGTTAACAAATCACTTTATATCAACACCATTAGAACAAACAAACCAATCCAGACTTTTCAAATAACCACTGAGTCCTATTTTTTTTTTTTTGAAAACTATTTCTTTACTTTCCTTTCTGTGTTCTAAGATTTATTTTAGAAAACTCTGCATGGTACTATTGATCAAAACTCTTTTTGACAATGTAATAGCCTACAAAATCTCTAAATACTATAAGAAACAAAGAATACACTGCATTATACAGGCTTTCAGACCATCACACTTCAGACTCCTGAAACCAACAATAAAACTTCCATGACAGGAATCAGCCTAGTTTTTTGGGGTTTTTTTGTATAGTCCATAAATGACTAGTAGAGCTGTTTAAAACAGAAGGAGTATCAAGAGATAGGATTTCACATCAACAGGTGGTAACAGAACAGATTAAGGGTTAGAAAACCTTTACTGCCAAAACCAGCATGGCACTTCAGAGAAGCCATGGCAATTTACCTACCTGAGAACCAGGCACACACCTAAATACAAACTTCCCCATCACTGAATCAGAAGATTTTGGGAAGAGAAATCAAGTACACGAGGCATATTACATTATGTGGAATAGCAAATGGAACATACAAAACCAGAAGGTTCTTGGAGTTTTGATTTAGAGGGTCTTTGATTATGAAGGGCTGGCTTACCTGTTTAACATCATATGCAAGAAGAACAAATCTTAAGTCTGGTGAAACAGAGTATCTTGATGCTTTGAAGGTTACCTGCAATGAAGTAACAGTAAAAGTGAGTTTGCAATAGGAAATTAATAAGATCCCATTTCCCAAATGTTCCTACAGCTCATTTAAGAACTTCCCATTCATAAGACAGATTTGGTTTAGAAAACCAATGTAATTTTCACAAAAGAAGGCCTCAAAAAATTCCCAGTCTAATTAGCTGGTATCAGTACAATGGCAACTGAAGAATCTGGCTTCAACCCTAAATACCAATTAAGAAACTGATGAGATTTTTTATCATCACTTCAAGCACTAAGCTCAAGGATAACAACTATAACCAATTCATTCACAGAGGATGAAGGAAGACACTTTGGTCGGAATGATTAAGAGGGAAATTCATCACTAGGTTAGCCTTAAAGATAACATGCAAGAAAAAGAAAAACAGGTGTGCATTATGTCTCTACTGCTTTTCTTCTAACGCCACATATACAAACATTTTTCAAAACAACTTGAACCAAAGCAAAAGACTTTCTTAAAATAAAGAAAATTCTTAGCAGAGAGCAAAGTGAAACATAAGGTAGCATTATAAAACTAATAATGCTTTACATCCACCTAAGACTGCATGACACCCAATTGAATTCAAGATTGTAATTTCATCAAGGGGTAATGTTGATGTCAGAAATAATTTAATGAATCTAGAGCAAGAGAAAGATAAGAATGTGCTTTAAAGGGCACTGAAGGAAATAATTTTAAATTATTATCAAGACATCTATATCCAGATAGAAAGGAAAAGGAAGAAGTGAAAAACCCAGATAAGAATAGAAAAAGTAGGACAGAAAACAAATAACAGAACCACAAAGCCATAAGATAAAAACAAATAAAAAAATAGCTAAGCAGAACAAGATCTATCCACTATTTTATTTCTTAAGCATCTTGTTCTGTTTAGCCTAATCCCACTGCTAAACTAATGAACTCAACAGGGGTTTAAAAGCACGCAGGCAGGAAATCACAAACTATTACATTCAGAGAAGCTAAGAAGTTATACCTGGGAAAATAAAAAAGCTTCCAATAAACTGGAAAGATGCTATATTTTGATATACAGATTAAACTCAGGTTCCTAGGTAATATAGTTAGAATCAAAGTATCCAAAAGAATTAAAGGGAAAAAGTATTTTTGAAGATAAACTGTATTAGTTTGATTCAGCAGCATGACAGAAGCAAAAGTCAGAAGATAAATCTGCAGTCTTGAGAAAGAAGGGGGGAAAAAAAAAAGGCAACACACCTTAAACCATCCTTCTGTATCTACAAAGCATCCAGAGCAGATTCCTACTGTGCCCAAACTTGCTTTTATGAGTTAATCATCTTTAAGCAGAGACTGTGTTAATGTTAATGTATGTAACATTCCCTTTTCTTAGCACTTCGTTGAAAATACTTTCAGATGTGAAATTTGTCTTCTTCGTAGCAGTTTATTAATTACTGCCCCACTACCTCAGCATCCAGCACTGTATAACCGAGGCAGCTTTCCAAATTCATTCCCAGGGAGTGCAGCTCCTACCATTTCACACATTCAGTAAGAAGCTGCACTCCCTGACTATGCCATCACACAAGTAATGAGGCTCTTCCTGCAAACACCTGAGCAGCTCAGCTGCAAGCTATTGGCAGTTCCAGGCAGGAACACCAGCAAGAACTACTTGCATACTTTATATCCAAGTACAGAGTGTTGTGGATTTGGGATTTAAAGTCTTTTGAATCCCACTGACCTTGTTCATTCAGCTTGCATTCACCTGCAAAATTTTGTTTGCCTCCAACATGCCTCAGTCACGTGTTGACTTGCAATGCCAAGAAACTATATGGTGATGGGTTGGGGCAAAACAGTTTTCTTTTTGTTACTATAACAGTATAATTCTTGGTAAAGGGAGTATAAAGCTGTTTCATACTTCTAAATGTTTCACTTCAGAAATAAGAAACTTAAAATTAGACCAGCAGAAATCACGTCTCATCGCCAAAGCTGATAGCAGTGCTGATTTCTTTAAATTATCATAAAAACATAATTAGCCCGTTTATTTAAGTTGGATTTACAATCAAGCCTTTAATGAAATAGATGTTTAATTCTAGTAGAATTGCAGAGAGAGTTAAGTTGACTTAAAGTGATTAAAATTTCCTTAACATTCTGGTTTTGGAGGGTTGTTTTGGTAAAGACAAGCAAAATTTTGGCAATTAATTCAGAAACTGCCTACTTATAAGCACAGAAGAAACCCTTATACATTAAGAACAGGAAATTTAAACAGTCACCTGACTCATTCCTCCTGCCTAACATTTCAAGTAAACTCACAATCTGTGAGTCACTAAAACAAAAGGCAGAATTCTTATTTTTCCCCCACAACCATGCCTAAGGGATTTCATCAACCAACAGATGCCTGACTCCACGGCTGAGGATATTAGATCAGCTGGTGTAGGGTTTAAGAGAAAGTTTCAGTCCCTGCTGTAGGAGGTGAGATGTATGCCACACAAACTCCTGGGAGATTATCTATTGAGCCATTCTCTACAGGGATTAGATATATTTATTCATTAAAAAGAAGCTTGTGAAGACTCTGACCCCAAGGGTTTGTTCTCTTCTCAGGAGAACACATTTTTGAGTTTATAAGAAAGTGTTGGGGAAATACCACATTGGAAACACACTGGGAATTAAAAACCCTCAGGTGTCTTGTTATCCAAAATCTGGAGGATGGTTGTTCCACGGGCCTGCATATCTGCAATTTCTCAAGCTTCTTGCTTTGTCAGGAGCTATTTAGCCTTCATTCAGGAAGACAGACCTAAATGCTGTCCCCTGTGACTATAACCCTATGGTTTTGCTGAGCTTGATCTCTAAGAAACATAACTTTGGACAAACAAGCTCTGAAATTGGGAGAAATAGAGCTGCCTAATTAGGCACGGTCCAGGGATGCAGAAGCAGGGCTGGTTTCCCTCTGCATCACTGCACAGTATCAGCTAGGTAGGGACTGGGGTAATTCAACACTGTGCACTCCATGCACACCCTAATCCCCTTCCAAACCCAAAAGAGGCAAGGCAGAACACAAGGAAAAAGGGAAGGGAAATTCATTGTTCCCCTCTACCCAGCCCCATCAAGAGTTGAAATCCCTATGAAAACCATCAGCTCTATGCAACCAGAAAACACTTGGACTGGAGAAATTGCTGTCATCCTTAAATTGGTTACAGTCCACACCATTGCATAATTCTGAGACAAAATAAATGTGGGGTTTTTTAACACCTGTACACTGTCTTCCCTGCTTAATTCACACACCTGCCATCCATTTTTCCTATATTGCTGCATCTGACATTATTTCTTTTTCGGACATAAATGATCCTATATCTGATCTTTCATTCCTCACTCGACCAAAACCCCCACTGACTGTAAAATTAGGTCTAACCATATGAAACATTGTATTTCTAGGTTTCTTTGAAATACCTCACGTGACAAGAGTTTTAATTCTTCTCCTGACAGTGATGCATGATGTGATGACCCCAATGGTCTCACTGCCACCACAGATTGCAACAGCAAAAGCCAAATCCAGGTAAAAGGAAAAAGAGAATTGGAACAGGCTTTTGTCCTTCAGCTTTCCAGCTTCCTTCTGTCATCCACCTTTCAAGAATTGCTAAAATACAGTTTTTCATGGAAAGAAAATTGAATTTTTTTCCACCTTTCCACATGGGTGCTTAAAATGGAACGCAGAATTCCAGTGAACAATATATCCTCAAGTTTGATTTCCAATGTCAATATTTCTTTCTTTTTCACTTTGCATGTTATGTGTGTTTTCCTGTTAATAGAAATACCAGTTATGATTGTGTTTAAGAGAAATTTTAGGCTTGGTTCAGGCTCTGCATCCTCAGCAAGGGCCCCTAGAACAGCTCTTTTTTATTTCTCCTGTTTTCTTAAACCCTAGTTCTGAGCTACTGATGTACTGGCTACTCCCTTCATCTTTCACATACTATAAAATGTTGGGTTTACTGGTTTCATTGATTTTAACTACTGTGACATTTAAACCAGTGCCTTATTAATAATCTTTCAAAACCATGGTATAGGGCAGACAGATGAAGTTATCTGTAATACAGTCTAGCCAAGAGTTGTGAAAATATATTTGTAACATGGATATTTTACAGTGTTCTTTTTCTGTAGTTTCAGTTGGATGGTTTGAAGTGAAATAATACATCACAATTAGAACTGATTTTAAAGAAATTTTCACTGTTGTGGAGTTTACTTGTTCATTGGGTTTGGGTTTTTTCCTTTAGTTTTACCCCTCCTGCTGTTTCAGTTTCTTGTGCTTTCTATTTTCCCCAGAAACTTTCATCCTCCACACTCCTTTTATTCTCCTTCTCCAGTTTTTGTTTAGTGCTCCCTTAATGCACATTTAGACTTTAATTTTTTTTATTATTATTATTATTCATCCAGAATGAAATATTTTAAGACCTTCAGGAATGTTACTTTAGAGCTTGGTAGCAACACTCCTATCTAGGAAATTATACATCTCTCTATTGCCCACCTACATCTGTATCAGAAGTTTAACTTAATGCTGTAGCAGAATCTCAGTGGATGGGAGTTCATCAGCACTCACAGGTATCCAGCTCAACTTATCAGACCAGCACTGGCCAAGTGGCAATGCACAAGAGGAGCCAGGTCTGATGGAATAAAAGGAGCTGCAAGAGGAGAAGGCATTTGGCAAGTCACAATTCCCTTGGGAGGCACCAGCAATCCAGGGAACAATGGGATTCTCCTTCACTGCCACTGCTGTGACTGAAAGGAGAAGATGGACCATGAGAGAGCAGCAGAGAGTGGAGCCCAGCAGAAGAGCAAGGCTTGTAGCAGTGGAAAGAGGGAACCTCTGATGAAGACAGGTTGTAATTAGAAAAATGTGCTATAATTGGAATGATGAAAAATTTGGGTTTCCAAGGTTACGTTTCTTAATGCGGTACTTCTTGTGTCACCTGAGCATTTAATCTAGACCCAAAAATGCTGCAATGCCAAGTGTTGGAACTGTTAACCCTCAGGTTTCCTGTCCAGTTTAAAAGACAAATGTGCCCTAAAACACAATCTCAGCTGACCTCTATGCTATGAATGGGTGGCTCTCAAAAACATGAACCAAATTCCCCAAACCCACCTGAAACTGTAGGACATAAAAACAGACATGAACCGACCTTGAGCCTCGCACCAAGGCCTCCCTGCTAGACAATAACCTCTAACCAGTCAGTCACAGAGGTTTTTCCCCTCACATTTCCCATTAACATTGATATAGTTAACCCTTAACTATATCAAGGAACAGTCTTACCAGGAATATTATTTAGAGAAATCCCACACAGAGCTACCGTAACCTGACAGTTTTGCATTTTGCATGTTGAAACCTCCTTCACCTGGACAAAAACCAATGGCCACCACCGAACCACAGTGACTGCAAACCCTTCCATCTGTCAGGCTTTCCCACCTCGGTGCACAGAGGTGCACTGCAACAATAAACCCTTCCTCATAAAAACCCCTCTACTGAAAAGGATGTGCTGAGAGGGTTATTGGACACTTAGAGGAGCATGGGAGAGTAGAGAGAATGTTACAATATCCATAATCTCCTATTTACAACATATGTGGGTCATTAAAATGTCCAGTGTTGGAACAACTATTAATATTTATGTAGTTATATAATGTTATTTAATGTATTTACTATTATTCACCCTTTCATTAATCTCTTATGCAAGGTTCTTAAAAAATAAGCATGTACACTACTCTTGCAATTAAATCTACATTAATCAACAAAGGAACTATAATTGCACTATGATACTGCACTGAGCTTCCTATCAAAAGAGGAAGGGGGTGTGGTGGTGGAAAGCACAAAACAAAACAAAAAAAGTATCAGAAGGAAGAGAACAAGCAGAGCTCTTTATGAACAACACTCTGTAAAACACCACAGAACAGTCCCTGCCAAAAGCTCTGCTCGGACTGAAGCTCTCATTCTCTGCTTTTGGCTGCAAGGCCTCGACAGGGCTTTCACAGCTGGGCTGCCACAGCCTGACCCCGATCCCTGAGCCAAGACTGCTCCTGCTCTGTCACCCTTCTGACACCAACAGCAGGCTGCAAGGTCCTTCCCTCTCCATCTTTGTGTAAAAAATGGTCCACACAACAACACAACAGGCTCCAGGATATGCTCCTGACAAGCCTCTGGAAACAGGTTTGAAACTCAGCAATAATTGTTTGCTATGCCTCATGATGCAGTTTCCCTTTGAGCTTGTAAAGAGTTGTGGAAAGGCACAGAAATCAAAGGGCACAGCAAGTCAAGAATTTCTGGTTGTTAGAAGAGTCTGAAGTGTACAGCTGGGGGAAGCTTTAGTAAATACAGAACCCTATTCTAGAGCTCACAAACTGAAAACAATTCCACTTGTATTGCCTGGTCTGGAAAACAAATCAACAGATTCAAAATATATTGCATCATCCACACTCAGAAGACTGAAGGAGTCACAGTAGACTCATTTGTGACAGAGGATCCTGAGTGTTTGTTAGGTATCTGAATACATGCACCACAAGAGCACTGGAACTGAGGGCTAACAAAAGTCTTATCACTTTAATAATTATTGCAGATTTTTTAAGAGCGAGAAATGAAGGCAAAACTTGTGCAGGTTTCTTTCAGAGAATTCATCCCATTTAGAAAGTTCCATACCAGAACACACAGACTCTGCACACATTTTCTATCCCCTCTGTGCTTGCTTTTTCCATTTTGTTTTGTGTTTAAGGGTTGTAAAACAGACTCGAGAAGCTGAGCTAGAATAAGGACCAGATGGACAACTCTCCCTGAGCTAAAGAATCCATGTGCTCCTCCACACTCTCCTCTCCAGCTTGTGGCTGGGCTGTGTGTGAACTGCTAACCTGCTCCTACTGACCTTATGGAACAGCTGATGGCAAAAGCACTAAACAAAATGCTTATTAAACACTGACATTTCTTAGCTAAATGTGGCATAATGCCACTGATTTTGGAACTGTAATGTGTCATAAAGTATTGTTAAATGCTGAAAAACTGGTAGGCTTGTCGCTTAGGATCACGGTGATAGGCAGCCCGGATAGATGATAGAGAACATATTGTAATCACGTATGGAGGCAGCATCTCAAACACCAGGATGCCACACAGTGATTAATGTCCAGGGCTTTTTCTGGCTCTTCTTAATAGGAGACTTGCCCAGCCTCCAGCTGTGAACATTTATCTGCCACTGGCTAAGGATGTTAACTGTTTATTAGACAGCTGAAACAGGAGGCACTACATGGATACAGTCAGAGGACAAATATGTATTAGAAAACATCCTTAAATAATAACATCCAGAGATGTTAAAAGATATTCTTTGTGTCTTGAAAGCTACCCTTTTCACCTATGGCACTGTATTTGTTACCCATAATACTGCTTTGCTGATAGTTTAATTATATAAGGGCCAGATTGTTTTACTAATTGTTTACAGAAAAGGACTTCATTCCAGGAGGACAAATGAAGTTCAAGAATTTCTTCTACTTCTAAATAAAACCTGATTATACTGGAAAAAAAAATACTTCAGTTCAGGAACTTGGGATAGATACTTCCCCTGTGTAAGAGAAGTGGGCATCCTAGAATGACAAAACACTAGCCTCTCTTCTTTCCAGGTGAATGGCTGTTATCAAGGGCACTTTTGAAGATTAAGGGATTTTGTTATGTTTCTCTATATAACATAGGGGTTTTTTTTTAAAAAAAAAACACCTGCAGCCTGCTTTTTTGATGATACACCTGCTCAGTGAGCACAGCAGATCCTCATTAGGGATATCTGACTCCTACACAATAAGCAACACAAAGAAGGATGAAAGATGTGTACTTTGCAGGAGGGTGGCAGTCTCCAGGATGCAAAAGAAGAGCCAGTGATCTGTGCCCAGTGGAAGACTGCTTCAGGGGTTGAGAAATGAGAGAAAAAAAGAAAATCTGCTCTGAGCTGCTGATTCAAACACAGCCCAATCAGGGGTGACAAAGAGTCATTACCTGCCCCTTGCCTCTGCACAAGGAGTTTACCATGGCAGTCCAATTTTCCATGAACAATTATCAACATGACTAAGAAAACCCTGCCATTTCTGTGGCTGCTTGAGCAGAGGCAAACAGGAGAGCAAATGCAGACTGAAATCAGACTTAATAATCCCATTGAAAGGTGACTCTTCCATGACTAAAACCCTTTGATAGGGAAGAATGAAGGAACTTGCATTGCCACTGCCTGTGTTGGATCGCTGCTGTACTTTTTATTAATCCAAGACATCTCTGCAGAGTCATTAAACCACCACCATTCTAATTATGCACCAATGATTAAGCAGATGTGACACTGAGCGAGGAAAATGTTTGATTAATGATCCAGGTGTCTAACTTCAGAAGATTACATTTAGCAGTGCAAATTTGGGGACAGTCAAGCTCAGAAGAACAGGACAGCTTTTGATTTCAGCCTGCCTCAGTCATGTTATCCTGTTAGGATTGCTGGCCACCGTGTCGACAGACACTCAGCACAGAACATTTCCCACTGTTCTCTTCCAAACATGCACCAACAAACCTGCTGAGCCTTCTGCTCTGTTTTCAGCTTCTTATTATACTTCCTCCGTATGAATAATAATTGCTGGGATTGACTTTAAGTATCATACTCTCAACTTTTGTCTGTGTAAAGAGACGAGCTCTGAAGGAAAAAAATATACTTCTGTTTTTATTTTTCTCTGTTCCACCCATAATTGCTAAACGGTTGCTTGAATATTATCTATTTTGCATCAGTTTCCCACATTTCTAATGAGTAGTAGATACTCAGTGCCTAGAGCTCACTAGGTTTGTGTGAACTGAGGATAAATCAGTTCCATAAAAAGCCCAGAGAAGAACAACTTTTCAAACAGAGGCGACACTGGCCGCGTGAAGCAGCCTGTCCATCCCAATCCATTGTCACTTGGCAAGGCTGGTGTGGCACAATGGCCTCAATAGCCTGTCCTGCTGGCACTACACCCCACAGCACAAGCCAAACACTGCCAGCCAAAAGTGTGTGAATTCATCTGTGAGGAGACTCAAGTCTTGTCATTAAAGCCACGTTTTACAGCCAGGGATGCCCAAGCAGCTGCTTGTGCTCAGGTTATGCACTGAAGGCACCACATGGGCCTGACACAGTTAATGCTCTAACTGGCCAGGCAAGTGCTCACACACACTTGAATAGAAGGGTAACAGGGAAAGTGCTTCTGAATATTTTAGGGTTTGTACTTTACAGAAATTCACCTTTCCACCCACTTTTAATTGTGTCTGACAGCCTTTTCTGGGCTAAGAGGCACCCTGAGGCACATCCCAGCATAGGGAAGGGTGCGGCTCACAGAAAGGGAGCCACACACACACACAGACCCATTAAAATATAATTCTCTCCTCCATGCTCCTCCATCTTTACACTGACGGAGGAAATCTGCATCAAGTTCTTTCTCCTGAACTTCTGCTCTCCTCTTTCTTATTTGAGGAGTTAGAAGGAAAGGTCACCTGAGGCTTTATGTTTTGAAAAGAGGAATCTCTATCAGCAAAGGCCAGGAACAGACCAGGAATAAAATCAGCCTGTGCCAAAGACTGCTGATGAAAATGAATCATCCTTTTGAGTCTGCAGGTGTAAAAGATTTTATTAAATTAAAAGTACAGGGATTAACAGTAACAGCCAGTGGTCTGCATGGAGTATTTAGGAGGGAAGGCTGACAAGCCACACAATTATGCTGCAAAAGCCTGATAAACGAGAATTACAGGGCAGAAAGTAAGTGGTATCCCTGAGAATAACAGTGCCAAGCAGAACAGAAGAAAACGCAGAGTAAAGTATTAAAGTACTTCTTAGCAATTACTGCTAGTCAGAAACCATTCACGTGCATACCCTTTACTGGTCAAGAGGAATAATCCCCAATCATCTAGTCTGCCATTAAAGCATGGAGAAACAACTAAACCAGAGATTAACATGACTAGGGAATACATTTTTCTTTGTATATTTAATTCCCTTAAGGAAAATATGCCCATGAATTTTGAACATTTTCCCACTTTCCTGATAGTGACAAACTCTCAACATTTAAGTAGCATTCCCACCTTTTATGAAATATCTTTTTCTAATAGACATCAGGTAGATTCCCCAGCACATATGCCAAGCATGGTCCTTCAGATGCTCTGAACAAAGCACAACCAACAGCAAATTCTCCAACATCTTGGTTATTTACATGTGGGTTGAATAAAACAATAAATAACTTAATTCAGAAATCATTCACTGATGGAGGAATGGATTATATTTTTCATTTATATGAGATCTAGTCTAGGTTATGAATATATCTCCTCCTTTTATATATTTTATATAACTCTCTCCCCCCATTACAGGAAAAAATCTTAGCAGACTTCCACTGGGAAAGCAGCAGACAATGTCTATTACTTACAAAAGTTGTATTTTCCAATAATAATGTAGTTGTATTTGTTTCTACATTCAGTTCAACAACATGTCCATTCCTGGTTTTATACACCACTGCTGTATCTGCAATGACAAAGAAATAAGCAGTCAGCAAACACACTGAGAATTTAATACATCTGTAGAGAAAACCAGTATGTTAAATTAATTAGAGTATCCTTATTACAACACTCAAACAAGACAGAAGTTTTGTTCATTTGCCTCATGAGCTTCAAAATTACCTGTTTATGCCCTATAGCATGCTCACCTCATTCAATACAAATATATTTTGGCTATAAACCAAAGTAAAGTTCTGCAAAAAGAAAAGCTGTTGCTGGACGTCATATTCACGTCTCCTTAGAAAGGATTCCAACAAAACTTCTGCACTGTTCTGTATTTCTGGTGACTGGATGGACAAAGTTATGACTATTTTAAGACAGTCCATATTCTGTGGGATTCGTGCTGGGCCACAAAATACCAAATTTTCGTGTGATGTGAATGTTAGCAAAGGAGGGTTAAAGCTAAGTATGTCCGCTTGCAAAACATCTAAAGCACTGTGAGATGAACTATTGCAACTTTTTCCTTCTTCCACTCACTTGATTTATAACTTCTTGTGAGAAAAATAATCTAACACCTTAAGAAAAATAAAGAAATATGAAATTAATTGTGGTTTCTATGAAAAATACTTTGTATCTGCTTGTATCCAAACCTGCAAAATTACCAAGAAATATACAATTACTACATCAGCCTTGATTTAAAAAAAAATTTACAGATTTCCCAGTATTTGTAACAAGATTGAATAGATTGAGTGCTGATTCTTTCAGATTATTTAAAACCCAGGTAAGAGATTTATACTTAATGAAACAAAACTATTTTATTATAACAATGTAAAAAGCATAAGAAAAGTTCTAATTAAGTCTAAAGGAAACACAGAAGAACTTTCCAAATCCTCAGTAATGTCTGAGAAATTCATTACAGATCCCTGATTTTTATGAAGTGGAAAGTAAACACAACTGGAGAAAAAGGTTATGCTATCATACAAAAAAGCCTTCGCCTATTCAGAAAGATGTAGCTCTATTTTAATTGACTCCACAGGAACTCGAGATATACAGCACTAGGGAATGTCCTCTGGTATGTTCTCTAAAATTAATGAAGCCTCATTTGAAGAGCTTACTAAGCTATTTTAGGACCCTGGCCGGGAAGTGGGGTGGGATTGATGGAATTTAGGACAGTATTATTAGAGCTGCTGTTTAGGAAGGCAAATGAGACTGTGAGCTGTGGAATTAACAGCAGCTTATTTTAAAGAGAAAACATTTCAAATATTCATTTTGAACAGAAAGGAACAGCACTTTGTAGACAGTTACTTGGTTTCAGGTTACTAATTACAGAACATGATAGTTTCTCTAGCTTCCTTCAGGCTATTTTACATGTATTCTTTTAGGAACCCCAGCACTCAAAATCTCCAGTGACACTGGATCATGATGCTAAGTATTACAGAAAAAATAAAGTTGTCTGGCTAAAGAGCTGTCCCTAGTTATGACTGAACCATAAAGTGAAAAATGGCATAAATAACCCAGAGACTCTGAACAGCAGTGCTCCAAACCCTGCATTTTGGCTCCATGGGTGGCACTAACGTGCTGCCCAACTCCAAATGAGTACAGAATGTTACTCCTCATTTATCTACTCTACCTGTCACTTGCCAACAGGATTTAGAGCATTGTGCCTCATTAACTAATCCTACCAAAACCAATTCACTCAAATGATGAACTTCCCTTAAAATTCCTCAGAGGACCACGAATAAAATACACGGTCCCAGGGCTCTTCTTGCAAGTCCTACAGACAGTGTGAAACAACATTTGGAATGGCAAATACTGTGAGAGACATAAATGAAAGCCTTTGTTCTAAAGTTAGAAGAAAATTTGTTCAATCAATCAGAACAGAAAACTGAGTCAGACCTCTTGAAAAGGCAGGCTTTGCTGGACAGGAATTACACCCCTCTCTGAACTCGGCTTCAGTACTTAACTCCTGAAGTGCTAAATCAAACGAACACTTGCGAAATGTATGGAGGTTCACAGGCAAAAGATTGTATCAAAATACCATGCAACTGAGCATGAGAGTCTTCAAAAGTAATCATAGTAATTAATATGGAAGTCCCATTCCAATCAATATCTTGTCAATATCTGGATAATGTGATAATTGATGACCACATGACGATGATTTCCTTCACTGATAGCTCAAATGTAAATACGAGCCATAAACACACATTTATTTTGAGATTTTTGTTACCTAGTGCCAGAAATTCTACAAAGGAAAACAATACCTAGTCCTTAGCATCATCCATTTCCACAGTGGAAGGATTTGTTTTGTTTATTATCTTGGTGCCTTGATCACGAAGAGGTTCAGGGACCTCTGACACTTCACAAAGCCATTCAGAGAAGTAGAGTTCTTACTTCAAAGGAATTCTCATTTAATTTGAAACAAAGACCAGTATCACATGAAAAGCTCTCAGCGGGGCACAAATTGCAGCACTGAAGAGCCACATTATTGATCTGAGGACGTCACTAGAATAAAAAGCATTCTGTCTTCAGCAGAGGAGAACATGAGGAAGCCTCTGGAAAGAAGATGTGTTATCAAGTCACCAGCCCTGGATGATGCCCACAAAAACAGTCTTAAAAACAACTGATTGAAAATTTCCTACTTATAATAGTTCTCAAATTTCTGAAAAGTTTGGAAAATCCAGAGCATTGAATAACTGATTAGTTTATTATTTTTTACTAAAACATGAAGACAGACGACCAAGGGTCTGTACATAAGTTATCCTGACATCAGTCCCAAATGAGATAATGGCACGATAAATCCAGGATTCTTCCCACAAAAATACTGGCTGGCAATATAATTAATACCTGATAGCTCTTCACAGAACATAGATCTTGTTAAACAAATTTGAGGGTGCTATATTTGATACAGGCAACCCTGCTGAAACTGTGTATTGGGTTTTCTTGCAAGATATTTGGTTTATTTTACGACATCCATAACTTACATCAAAAATAATTATTGGGAAAGAGATTAGGAGGATTAAAAACAGTATCAATAAAAAATAAAGAGGTAGACAGGGTTATTATACACAACAATATTTGGGAAGAATTGATTCCATCTTGATTTTGACCTTATTTCTAAGGCTGACTGAAAAGGAGGCTGCCGAATGGACACATGCCTCTGCAGGACAACTTCATGCTCAACAAGTTCCCTACAACTTATTTGGCTTTCACAAAGAATGCAACATTAAATAAAATATTACGTGAAAACAAACTCCAAACTAAAATTCTTTTGGGATTGTCGCAGCATAATAAATTCACCTTAGTCAGCAACATCCTCTTACAGAATTGTCTTAGCTGCAGAATCAACAGTAATTTCATTTTATCATTGTGAGGCTACATGTCCAAATTCTTATGCTATTGTATGTTTTTAAAAGTGAATATTTTCATCATTTGCTCTATCTCTATGCAAACAACACAGAATATATGTTCTGCTGAAGTGATTAATCCATACATTTTAAATCACAGTTTGGATGTATCTATGAATATTATAAATATAGCCCACAGTGACACAACTATTACATAAATACAGCATCATGATAATCTCAAGTGTTTTTTAAAATAAAGGCAGTATTTGTTATAAATAGCTTCACTAAGACTATTGTTCCTGGTTTAGGTTCAACACTGGTAAGGGTTTTAAGATCAGGGTATGAGTTGGCAGGAAATGCAACCCAGTGCTGTGCCTGGTGTAATTTAAATTGTTCCAGGGAATGTCAAAGTACAGGCAAACTATCATAAAATGAAGAGAAATCAATGCAAAACTTTTCATACTTGACAAGCAGCTTGACCTCCATCAATTTTGCAATGATTTCTTTACCTCCATTTATTGAATTTACCCCTATTTATTGAACTGAGAACATATTACCATGTCCTAAATGTTACAGAATTCCCTTGTAGCACTCACAGCTACACATGGCATCATATATGTTCTCATGAACCAAAAAAATATCCAGGCCCTTGCAAATCCTGATGAAATTCCTGTACTGCTTAGCGGGGAAATGGACTAACTTCCATCCTTAAATACATCACCATCACTGCAAATCAATCCCTGAATTGTTCTGGTGCAAGAATTTGGCCCAGGGTTTATATGCCTGTAATGATTTAGGTTTCTGACAGCAGGACATAGAATGGTGGTGGTTCATTTGAGGAGTATAAACTTTACTTTCAGGTGTCACTGAAATTAAGCAACCCATCTCGTTATTTAAACTACACAGACTGGGTTGTAAGGACACACTACCACATACTTTCAAGTCTCTTGATTTTTAGTCCGGTGTTCTATTCACTTTCACATCAGTATCGATCCAACTTTTATTAGTTGGAAGTTTCCTTCTTCTGTTGGTGGTATTTGCATCTTTAGACCTGTACGTGACACAAAAAGCTCCAGGCTGCTTATCACATTATTTATTTTTTTTCTCCCATGGAGCAACTCCAAGCGTCTCCCTCTGTGCCTTAAGCTGTTGACACAGGTGCTATCTGCATGTTGCAGCTCCAAGTCAAAAGAAAGGGGGTTGTGTCCTTCATGTGAATGAGCAAAGGGGATGTGAAATGTTTTGTCATTTCTGCAGGTCTCTAAATTTCAGATATTTTACAAGAGATCACAGACCAAGAGAGATATGAGACATGACCAGTAAACTAAGTACTGAAAGTCATCTGGGTTATACTTGGAAAGATCCAACAGCTTCAGGAACAAGTGGGGCTTCCTCGATAAAGCATAAAAGCAAGAATCCTGCCCTGGATGAACTTTGAGAATTTATGAAAATACAGACAAGCATCACAGGCTCACTAAAGCCACAGGAGTTACAAGATTACTGAATCGGAGCCTCCACTATTCTGTGTATGTTTCATCTTAGCCAGGCAAGACCTGTATTTCTCCCTAGTCTACTCCATTCTCAGAGGTTTTAAGCAATGATTTTTCACCTATGAATACACATTGAGTTATTCTTTAGCCTCCAATAGTCATCATGGCAATCCAAGCTTATTATGAAACTAAAATCTGCCTGGCCTGTAAATCTACATTGCCATCATGTTCCCTGAGATTAACGTGAATAATGTCTGCAGCTGCAAGCACTGACAAGGAGCAACAGCATCAACAGCATGCCTTGGTTGTAAAAAAACCTGATTCTTACTAAATTCACAGTATCGTAAATATATATATTTTGTTTTCCAAACAAAAGAATTTTGGTAGAATATTTGCTAGATTTTTATTACTTGTTGATAATAAGGTTTATTAACCATAGTAACTCCTGAGATAAACTTGTGTGGATCAATCAATTTTAATGCCTACCAGCCAAGTCCAGTTTGCTAGGACCTGGCTCAAAAGTGGTCTAGAAATTACTAATACTGATATTGAATAGTTTGACAAAAAAAAAAATCATTTATAAAGAAGGTACACAGACTGCTAATTGCTGGTTATTTGCACAGAGCACTGTAAATCTTAGCCTAAGCTAATTGCCCAAAGGAGATCAGCACTCAGGCAGTTTTGTGCATAGAAACCATCGGATATTAAGGCAATTTATCAAACAGTCTTGAGAGAGCAAGTAGCATCAACAAAGTAAAGGAAAGAGAAGGAAATAATTCAGGAAATGCTGAAAATCTGTTCCATAATATCTAGAATAAGGAGGCCTCAGGGTAGTCTTCTGAAATTGCTGACAGTGTTAACCTGAAGATTGTTAATGTTTGTTTTTCCCACTGAAAATATTTACTAAGTTTTGGATTGTTTAAGTAAAATTCTGCTTTGCAGCAGAAACAGCAGCATTAGCAAGTCAGAGTCCTCTTCTTCCTTATATTTTATGTTCTTTTTTTAATACAAACATGCAAGAAGGTTGATACCTTGCAGTCAACACACATCAGTCAGCCTTTGCTCTACACAGTATTATTAGAACTGCAGATGGCATTTCATCAAATTGATTATAGAAAATGTCATGCTAATTAAAATAGAGAATGCTTTCTGATTTAATAAACAGGAGGTGCTAGACAAATCTTTGTCTAATGAAGTGTTTACTAATTAAATAAAATAGTCATTTACAAAGATATTAGAGATATGGACCAAATTTCAATATGCTAGCAAAGTCACATGCCAGCTGAGCAAGATTTCCACTCCTTTTCTAAAAGTTTAGGCTACTGTTAGTAATGCTCTCAAGACAAAAATTATTCTGCACTAGTGTTATAATGCAATGTATTCTTATATTGTACTCTTCCAGACAATCCTTCAGTATACAGAAGATTTCCTATTCAAAATAGCTTGCAAAGTTGTACACACAGGTAATTCCTGTCCTTCCTGATTTCCACTTCCTCTTCCCATCTATGCCCAATGCAAACTACCGAAAAGCCAGACAGAGATCTTATGGTGCAGTAGCTACAGAAATGGAGGTAGCAGAGTCAGAGTAGCACCCTGCTAGGCACAAACAAATTAGGTCTGCTCTTCCTACCTTCTTGAACTCCAGAATGAAGTGACCAGGCATGCATTGACCTAGAAAATTCAAATTTCCATCCATACTCAATGTATCTTCCTCTTTTCCTAATCTGATCATTGGTTTGCAGAGCAAGTCATGCTCAATTCATGCCGATTTTCAGTGGTCCCAGTTGCTTTAGCATATCAGTGTATGAAAATCTTCAACTCTTCAACTCTGCTCAACAGCCAATATTCATTTATAAAATCAATTTCTTCCCTGTCATGCAACTGCACAGGATCATGCCTCAGTATCACACTATTCCCATGCCAGCACTTCAGGCTGGAGAGAGGGCCCAGACAGCTCCTGAATGTTAACAAATCCACTGGGGGATTGATTTACAAGAAAAAAAGAAAAAAATACCCAGCAGTGAAATATATAGTGCAGTCCAGCCAGCCTCTGGAGCTTGAACTGAAGCAGATGAGGGAACATTCACTGCTGAGCTGTGGGAGGCAGTAAGGAGGACAGGGACCAGAAGCCACAGGTTGTAATGTCTGTGACAAGCTCAGCTGGGAGAACATCACTGTCTGCTGCCTGAGTCACTTCTGGTCATGTTGGAAAGATGGAAACACAAGGGAAGGTGCTGAATTACTTCACAAAGGCAACAAAGATAGAGGCGGATAAATTGAAATTATGTGATCACAGAGAATGCAGCTGAATAAAGTTGCAGTGACTGTCCTGGGGCTTTACCCAGACACGTTGTGCAATCCAGGTGTGCTGTCAGCTCAGTTTTCACAGCAAAACTAAATCATACATTCCTCTTCTGTGTACTGCTATGGTAATGGAAAGCTGTTCTAATTTAGAAATGTCCAAGTTTTTCCTAGAAGTTTAGCAAATAACTCATAACTTAAATTGTAACTGTCTGAGGGCTTTGGTCCTGCCATCCGTGACACAGAGCAGCAGCAGCTTGCTGAAGCAATTTCTTCTCCAGTCTTCCTGGATAAACAAATTGTCATGCAGTTCTCTTCTGCTCCCCTGGGACTCTGCTTGGGAGTGAGCATAGCACCTTTCCATAGATCTGCTCACTCAAAACTTCTGAAAACCAGGCTGCCTCAGCAGGGTCTGTCTCAAGAGCACCCTCAGAATAACACAGCTACAGCTGAGCTCCAGCTTTCCAAAATCATCAATATGCAAGGTATTGACATCATTTAAGGAGCTAACAATTAGAAAAAGTTGAAAGAAAACAGGAGCTGTGCCGTAATTATTCTCCTATCAGAACAATTAAAAGTCTCCCTCATTTTAGAACACAACTGGTCAAAGCACTACAAAGTAGATTAACAAAAACAAATGAAAATGCAAAGACCTAAGTGTGTGCCAGCATTAATGGGAGGCAGTTATCTAACCCAAAGAGCAATGAGCTGATGGACTAAAGCACAAAATGTGACTGTTTCTACCATTCCTCCACACACTTTCCCCATCCCACTATTCATAATGCAGAAATCTCCATCTGCATCTCCGTCATTACTCGGAGGAAAATGTTAGAGATATTCATTCCCCCCCTTAGAGCAAGACACTAAACATGATTTCATTGTGTTAAAAGCTAGGATAATAGACTTCAGTCTATTAGTCTGCTCCAATTTGTTTGAAATGCCATTAACAGTAAATGAGCACCAAAAGAAAGGGAGGGGAAGTGACTGCATTCATGGCAGACAGAGAGCCTTCCTTCTAGGCCACACCACTGCTCGTGTGCCACTCAGCTTGGGGCACCTACACTTTTATTTAGTCTGTGTTAAAAAAAAAAAGAGCCAGAGACAGAGTGAGTGCCTTCAAACTAGACAAAATGCTAAAAAATTTTAATGATGAGTGGTGAAACTTCTAACAACACTTTGGTTTTCTCAGCCCGCATTACACGGTGATGGCGAAATGTCAAACACCGATTTTGCCAGCTCCAAAATTTCTGACAAAACTCCTCAGTTTTCCCAACTGCTTGGAAAGGTTTTTGCTCTCCTGCATTGCACCAAGGGCCATTACTGAGCCAGCTTAGTAATGGACTCAGACATCTGTTGTCCAAATAGTGTACATGTCCCTGGACTACTGAGAAAATTACGGAACAAATTCTCCGTTTCGGTCACACATCCTATTCCAGCCTCTACCCCAGAGGGATAATAAAGTACCACAATAGAGCAGCACTTCTCTGGCAGCCTTGGGAGCTGACCTTTCTGCTGAGCCAAGCCAGATGGAACACGGACAACTCCACTCTGGAGCCAGCAGTGTGGCCCGGGCCGGATTTCACACAGACCGCTGAATTGGCAAGGCTACACTTTGGAGAAGACAGTGATTTCAATGAAGGAAGATTTATGTGCTTCTCATTTATAATTGCAAATCTCAAAAAAACCTGAGTATTTCAGCTTGCAACAGGAATGTGAACTTCCTAAGCCTTTCAAACAAACACTCCTGAGGGCTCACCATTGTCCCTACTTCTGCAGCGCTCCAGATTCGGCATTTCCTAGAAAAGCCCAACAAGTGAGAAAATTCAAATTCAGTGGCTATGTACACATCCCAGTAAAAAACCCAGTCTCTGGAGCAGCCATAGGGCTGCAGTTTGCTCACTCCCTTTTGTCCCCATGAGGGCATCTCAGCAAGCTGACTTAGGCAGAGCTGGTGGCTCAGTGCCCACGCTCAGGCAGTGCAAACGTCGCAGCTATGAGATCCACGTGGCCTCTAGAGCTGTCCTTAACAAGCTCTAATACAGCTCCTGGGAGTCTGGCACACCCAGCAGAGCATGTTCAAGGCAAACAAGGTCATGGTCTATGATTTCCAGGTGTACACTGACAGTGGTGAATTATTTGTTTTATTTTATATTACCAAAGGATAAGCAAAGTATCTTATTATAAAAATAAACAAAGGTAGGGAGCTTTCTGTCCAGGCTTATTTAACCTGCTTTTTCCAAATTTCATTCTGATTTATGAGAAAAACATGTTGATTAAATGAAGACCATTAGCTCTTCAGAATTATCATGTACCCAGTAACATATAAATCCCATCAAGGCACTGTTTTGTGATTTTATTTTTATCTTTTTATGAACCTTAAATACTTGTCCATATTAAATTATTTCTACTGATCAGTCATCTGTACTTTGAATAGAAATTACAGATTCAAGAGTCGCATGTGCCATTAAGAATTTTTGCCCAGAAGTATTAAATCCTGTGTATCTAAATTCAACTCACAAAATGAAAGCAATTTAGGTGTTGTTTTCATATGTGTTCATCACATACTGCTGAAGTTCTTGGGAAATAACCATGCTAGGTAATTGGAAAATTAAATGGTGAGTTTGTAGGTATCTAATCAGCATAGATATGGAAACACAGATTTGGCACCAGCATTTGAAAACACTGGCAGAATTTCCTTTGGCACTCATTCATCTTGGATGCCATTGTTTCGTCTGTACATGTAATTCCACTGCTCTGCTGGAGTGTGGGGAATTGGACAGGCTGTGCCAGTGACTGCAGGATCACCAGGACAGTGCTTGGCTTGACCCAACAGGTCCTGCCCTGCCTGGCACACTCTGGCAAACTCTGTAAGAGCAGGAAGCAAGTCTGGAGAGGAAATGACCTGGGAAAGTGGCTTATCCTCAGGATGCAAATAGAAAACTCAGGTGTAAGCTCAAAGAAACAAGCCTTCTGATCAAAACACATCAACATTAAGCTTATCATACTGGCCTGGAAAGGATTCTGACTGCGTTTTGGAGTACTTGCCAACAGCTTTTATTTGGCTCAGAGATGAAGTCTCAGTTCCAAACGGAAAGAGACACAAGCAATTAAGTCTCTGTCTTAACATTATCATCATGTGCTTCACTTTACTTCTTTCACAATTACGAAGGTGACACATTAGTAAGGGACATTTTGTGCAGCTTATCTCTACAATTAATTTAAAATAAAGTGTAGCTGAACGGGAATATTACAAGAAGAAGAAAATCAAGGAGAGGCTGAACAATGGCATTCCTGGCAAGCCAGCAACTGTTCTCTACCAGCACGAACATTTAGTGGCAATTTGACAGCATTCCCAACAAAAAGAGGAGCACAGACCTCCTCCAGGTGTGATGTGCAAGTGAAACAATAGACCTTTCCTCCATGCTTTAGTCATACATGAGTTTCAAAGAATAAATATTTAAATTATGGTTCCAAATTTCTCCTAATAATTATTCTATGCAATTACACCTCTTACCTCCTTCTGATCAGAGAATTCAAGTAATTCAGCTTTTAATTTCCATTTGAATTAGGCTTCCCTTTCAGATTAACATTATTATTAATTTTAAATAAAAAAAAAAATATAGAATATAAAATTATTATTAATTTTATTAGTTTCTGGTAATAGTGTAAAACTGTAATTTTTTCATTGAAATGCTAACTTCATTAGTAAATCCATACTTGCTCAATAACTGCTCTAGACACATAGAAAATATTCTGTTCAAATTTTAACACACCTGTCTGGAATTTTTTTATTTTTGTACCATAAAAAAGGAGGAAAGTAACTGGAAGGATTGAACAAAATAGAGTGCCAAGGCTGAAAAATATATACCTGGTGCTCATAATTAGCAATTATTAAAATAAATGGATCTCAAAGAAGCACCATTACGTTATGAGGAAAGCCTGAATAGAAAGATTCTTGCATTTTCTCCTCTACTCCATACCAAGGATATAAGGGCATGCAAGAAGGGCTGAACCAAAAATATTAGCAGGAACAGAATTTGTTTTGGTGTAACTTTGGCAGAACATCCATACTTTCAAGCCTAAACATTTTTCTTTGGAAGAATATTAAACATCTTGCTAAATGAGGGATTTTAAATTTGTTTACACTTATTCATTTTTATCAACTTTAGTAAACACTTTCCTGATGGTGAAATTGTCAAACAGATTTTGTTCTGTTATTTCCTTTTATCACGAAATTAAAAAAAAAAAAAAAGCAACAACCCTTCATGCATGTAATTGAGACACAGACAGAAATGCTCCCTTATTTCCCAATTGCAGATCACTTTTAGCAGTTCTAAAGACCAACTAATTCTAGTTTACAGGTTGAAATTTAAGCCACTACAGGGAAGCCACTTAGCAGTTCAACATACTCATATGCAGTTTATGAATTTGGTACTGTCTCCCAAATTATATATTCCAAGTTCAAAAGTGTTGGACAGTCGGAACTGATGAACACAATAGATTGCATTCATTCTATGCAGTAGATTCAGAGATTTCAAGGCCAAAAGAGCTCACTATGTACTTCTATCCCGAATTCTTTCAGAGCCCAGATTACAGGATTTTGACCTGCAATTCTGGCACCAGGCCTGTAATTTCCTGTTGGGTTTTCCTTTATAAAGAGCATGCAGGCTTGCTTTAAACACTTTAGTGCAGAATCCACCATAGCTCCTGATACAGTATTACAAGCTGACAAAGGAAAAAAACAAATCCTGCTATGATGCCATTAACACCTTACTTAAAGACCTTTCACTATAATAATGCCTGTGGGGAATTAGCAATAAAAGAAATCCATTTAATTTTACAGTGTAATGTGAAGCACTGTTGCAAGCTGAAATACTCAGGAGATGCCAGAAACTGGAGACTGTTCTGCTCTGTTCTGTGGAGTGCCCACTTCAACCGTCTGAAGCCAGTTTGTGCCACTGAAACAATTCCCTGCTAGGGTAGGAACACTGGTTATGTGATGCAGTGATGTATCTGAAGATCAACCATTCAATTTCTATTACAAAGTTTAATTAAGATGTGCATCTAAATTTCCATGCTCCTTATAAAATCACACATATTCAACCTGCACAGAGCACAAACATTCCTTTTTCTGCAGTGGCATTCTCCCTAAGCATGAAACCCAACAGGAAGTGACAGCATTACTGTCTCTGTGACGCTTTCATCGCAGACAAAAAAAAAAAGCAGCATTGGATCAGCTTTCAACACACAGCCTTGAACAGGAAACAGAGGTATTCCACCTTTTTTCACCAAGAAAAGAACCCAGAATTGGAGCTTCCCAGGAAGGAAACTATTTCCTAGGAAGAGAATAGCTACTACATTTGAGGATAGATGTCTTGTTTCAAGCAGATGCCAAGAACTCTTGGCCTGATACCAATGAAAGACTTTTCACAGTCCTTACTCAGCAGCAGGGCAAGGGAAGAAAAGCTTCCAAGCTCCCTGGAGTGAAATATCAGCACTGTGAGTCTGTGCTCAGTGATGAGGACATGCTTAGCATATTTGGTTTTGGGAGATGAGAAAAGAGGAGAGAGAAGTGCTTTAATTCTCCCTTAAAAAAAAAAAAAAAAAAGAAAAGAAAGGAAAAAGAAAAGAGACAGAGAAAAAAAAAAAGAAAAAATAGAGTAGCTAGTTCTTGGCAGGAGCAGGTTACTGATTCCATACAGCAAGGAAAGCAGCTGGGAGAAAACTGTAACTTTCAAAATATTTGAATCTCATCACTGACAAAGTTTGGCACAGCTTGGATCTGGCGCTTGCTGCAGGACTTAATCACTGTTCTTCCTACCTCTAGGAGAAATATTGGGAGTATACAACATAGAAAGCAAAGAAAAATATATTCATTTTCATTAAATAAGCAATACCTACAGGAGTACCTATGAAACATAATTTTATTTTCAGCTATGAAAAGACAAAAAGCTGTCACTCATGCTTCTGCAGTGCTATAGCCAGTTAAACACTCTTCTTCTGAAACACCACAAGGCAATGGAAATAAAACAATGTAATTAACAACCTGCATTCCATTTTTTTTCTAACCTGCAAGCTTTTTAAGACAAAAAGCCTTTGAAATTTTTCAGCGCGGAGTTATTTCCAAGTTCTGGGTTTCTAGGGGTTACTTCTAATTAGTATCTGAGATTCTACTGCATTTGTTTTTCACTTGTAAAACACACAGCTGATTAGACAAACACCTGAGGGGGGATAAACAGCTCAACGCCAGCACACCCTAATGCTAAAATTATGTGAATTTTAAATGCTAAAGTGATGTGGCATCTGACTCTATACAACATTTATTTTTACATGTTTCATCAGATAATTTTCATACACCACTATAAATGCAATTAAAAAGTCCTGCAAATAATTACCAAATTGTAAATATTAGCTACATTGTGTAGATCACATCAGGGTTTCTTATACCCTTGTATAATATAATACTCATCCTTTTTAAGAGCATACTCATCCTGTTGTGAAGTTCTACTACCTGTCTGATAAGTGTCCATACACTTAATTATCCAGTATGTCCAATTAACATCAATCATATGCTGCAATGTGATTATTCATCACATACCAAGCGAATAGTATCAATTCCAGAATTTCACACACAGCTCATTTAAAAGAACAAAATGCAGTTCACATAGCAAAAACATGAAGTAAACTCTTGTAAGTAGCAATCAACAAAGGCAGTGCCTACTAAAATCATGAGTCTCGTGCAAACTAAAAAGAGGACAGGGTGACACCCAGCACTGTGAGACCAAGCAGCAGCTGAGACGTGTGGCTGAGCAGGGGTGCACAGGGAGGGAGGAGGAGGAGGATGGTGGTTGCAGTGGTCCAGGCAAATGTGCCTGGGAAAGGCTCATGTGTCAGACCAGACCTGAACCTGCTCGCCTGGCACAGCACCAATCACTTAATCTAGATAATGAATTCATATAGATCCACTCGTGCACTAGAGATGCTGGCCAAACTAATGTAAAAATAATCAATATAACAGACAACATGTATCAGCAAGTGCAAAACTAGTGACTTTTTTTCCCCTTTAAATAGGTTTTTCTTCCATAAATATACTTTAATGATTTCTTTTCGTAAATGCCAAATGAAATGTTGGAATTAAAAGTCAGTTCAGAGGAAATGATAAAATATTTTAAAGCTTAATTTATTCAGGCAACTTCTGACTGATAAATCATAGAAGCAAAACCCTGAGAGCAAACCCCAACAGTGACAAGGGCACTGCTTTCTACATCACTTACATTATATCACATCCAGAGTGTTTTGCCTGTCCCCCAGAGCAACTTCAGCTATAAAAGCATCCTGTGTATCCTTTGAGTTAGAAAAAACTTTGAGCACCTTGGGTACAGAACCACTTCATAGTCCTTTATTCTGGGATTGCTCGTGGTGTCACTGGCAGTGATGGAAGTGCACTCTGATGTCTTCATTAGAGGGCAGCAAAAATTGTGGTGGCCAGGGGAATTCAAACCAGTCATCTTTTCCATTTGGACAGCAAATAAGATGGACAGCATTTCTAGTTCAGTTATTATGATAGGTTTATTTATGCCTCTGCATCCTTACACTGGTAACAGACTGATGCATGCAAAACACTTGAGCTCAGAGAGCCAGCTGTGAGAGTCATTCCTGCCCAGGGAAGGGGCACTAGAAAAGGGATCCTGCACTGCATTTCATGGGAGAATTTGTTGTCGAGTCTAGAAGAGTGCATAGAAAAATAAGTTTCTAGTTTTCCTTCTGCATTTCTGCTGTAAGAGATGCCATTTCCAATAGCTTTAGGTTGCATCAACCAGAAAGTTAAAGCATTTTCTATTAGGCTAACCCTTGGATTACTGTTTGGGGTTTTTTTTCATTATTTTATTCTGTTTTCATCAGGCTTAATTCTATTTACATCCAACTTTTTCCAGCTGAACTGAAGGCTGGAAGATAAATGGGTAACACTTTATGGGGTTGGTTACCTGATGACAGTTCTAGGGCAAATCATACAGTCAGAGACCAGAGGCAATGACACTGAAGACTAAAGGGAGTGTTAAAATCACCAAGCCTGACCTCTTACACATCATCATATTGGAAAACTAAACTACCAAAAAGCCAGAAATTCCTCTAAAAAGGCAGCAACAAGAAGACATAAATATGCCAAACAGAGCATAACTTAAAAGAACATGTTTAACTGCAATAAAAGGTGTACATGAGTCTACACCCTAGTACCTCATTAATACTACAAAGGTATTTGTAGATTCAATGTTTCTTTAGAGAAGATCATCTGAACTCATTAAACATGACACAAGAAGCAATAAATAAAAATTTCAATCAGGGTTGGCTAGATATAGTAGTGAAGGATGAATCTAATTTTTTAATTTCTCCCTAAAGCTTATAGCTAAAAGGAAATTAATTACAATCAAATAAAAAACAAAAACCTCAAACAAAACCAACAATCCAAACCAAAACAAACAACTTTAACTAAAATCCAGTTTTCTGATATTCCACATTCAAGTAAAGAATCAGTATCTGTTATCAGTCATATTATACAACCATGAGATAGAAGAAGAAAAGGAGATGCCCTTTCAGAGAAGGACACTGAGTGCACAGAATGCGTTTCCAAATGTGCTTCATCTTGGTGGGAAGCATCTTCTACAAGAAGCAATAAACTCTCTTAACTGATATGAAGGTAGAAAAGATGTGGGCATTGTGCTGCAGAAGATAATTATCATTGCTTGTGGCAGAACCAGAATGAATATTTACGACCTAGATCAAAAAAAAAAAAAATTTGTATTTACTTGCTTATACACACATGGCAAAATTCTTGCAGGTTGTAGTTTACCAGTGAATTCCTTAAATTAATCTTTCCCCCTCACAGGAAATGACTAACACTAAGGAAGACTACTCTACTGAAGACATAAGAGATTATTTCAGCTCACCAGCTGGTGATTCCTGTAACACAGAGAGACATACGAACCCAAAACACTCCCATAAAATGTAACAGTTATATTTTGCATTCAGTCAACATTAAGAGTTATTGTCATTCATGAAAGACCCGTGCAGGCAATATTTGAGTGTTACAGGAAATTCACGGACAGCAAATAAAAGGCACTGAAGTAAAAAGTCAGTTCACCGGATTTCAAAAGCAAATTCGTACTTACAGACAAACATTTCACAGTCGCTTCAAATCTACAGCAGACAAAATGAGCTGCCAAACCTCCCTTGCTCGTACTGCTATTTTTCAATAGATGGAGGAGATATCTGAGTGGCTGCCCTAGACATTCGTCAGGAGTGATCCTGGAGCAGATCTCGGCGAACCTCCAGCGCAGACAAAGGTGTCAGAGCCTGAATGCAAAATCAGGGACTTCGTCATGAACCCACTGCAGGGGGTGGCTGCACAAGGACAGCAGCTGTATGTGGAGCATAAATAAACAGCGGGGAGCAGAGCTTGCCCTCCAACCATGGAGCAGTCACTCTTACAGAAATAAGGTGGCAAATGACAGGAAGGGAGGTGTTGGTGACTTCTGTGCCACTCTGGTACAAAATCAAAGTGTGAATTTCCTGCAGAAGCAACAGCACATCAACGTGTGACTTTCACCAATGGCTTTCTGTAATCTTGCAAGGACTTTAACCTCATTATATTCTAGGTGCAGCACTTTATATGGTGCTACATGTAATACCTCCACTGTAATTTTGCCTTTTAAAGCTACATACTTTTCAATTTAATATGGTGTGTGGTATCACCTGGCAGACTTCCCATTAAATAAGGCCATTTGGAGGGTTTTAATAAGTCTTTATCACTTGGTGTCTAGTTTATAACTATGCATAGTATTTCTTAGCACAGATTACCCCAGTATTGATGTAAGGTAGTAGCACAGGCTATAATTATTTAAGTAAAAGACACAGGGCCTTGAGATTGAAGTGGCTTTGAGATAAAATCCTACATCCAGCTTAACTAAGTACCCACATCAACAACACCTGCACGGAACAGTGGCAGTCCAAGAGAGAAAATGAGTGCTTACAGCTTAAAATTCAGCTTCAGAATTCTGAAATATCTGAGTCCTTCCAGTGATACAGAGAATTGAGGTCTCTCTGCAGAGTGTATTCTGATATTGCCTATCAGTCACATGCTAGCCTGTGATATTTCTTTTAATGGGAAAAGGTACATTTTATAGCATATATAGCAGATATAACACTAGCACTTCTTCCACAATTCTGAAAAACAGTGATCTTAGCACTGAACATAACAGAAGCAGAGTCACTCTAAAGTACATTATACTCCCGTTTTTATTTTAATGATTCCCTATTTTTTTTTTTAACAGAGGGAGGAGATACTCTACTTTTCCCTACAGATGTTGTGATGACTGATGATTCCTGCACCTTCAACTTCTATCAGTATTAACTGATATTGCAGAGAGGTTGCAGAGAGAAGTCTGAAAAAGCTGGGCAAAAGAAGAGGCATATAATAAATTTCATACAGTTAGAAGTTTTCATTAATTTCTCCAAAGGATTACTTTTTAGTTCTAAAAGAGGAGTTACCTCAGCGGCAGAAGCTAGAGGCACCTTGGAACTGGGTGAACCATACTAAGAGTTTGACTATTAGGAGAGTATTTTGGAGAAAGAAAAGAGGACAATAAAATCACTTAGATCAGCTTTTGAAAATAGAGCTCAAGCTGTCTGCTTCAGCTGAGAGCATTTTACCACTATGCCTTTTGACATAACAGATGGCACTGTCACCCAAGCAAGCACAAAACCAGGTTCAAATAACCTCACCGGCAATCGCAACGGCTTTAAGTCCAGCTGTGGGAAGTAGGATATGACTGACCCTACAGATAACCTGTCCCTGTCTTAACCTTTGTGTGGGTTGGTCCTAGCTTTTCAGACTGATTTAAGTGAAAAGACTGAAAAGAGGTTTGCCACATCTCTAAAAAAAGTCAGAAACACTACAAGACAGAAAAGAACTTTGTCTTCCTTCCTGTTCCATGAATTGTTTCTAAAACACTTTATGAATCAGACCTTTATATTGGTTCAAAATAACTAAAAGCCTCATTTACCTCAAATAAAGCTTCCCCATTAGACAAAAATCCTTAAGCTCCTCAGTATTTGAGCCGACCCACAAACAGCATTTTTACATAAATGCACATATTTCCCTCTATCTTTCTTCAGTTCAGCCACTATAGCAAAACATTCAGTCTGTTTTTTAGCTGAAAATGAGCAACCTTCTTACTGATATCAGAAAGGACAAAACGCAATCACTTCAGCACCCACAGCAGCCAAACCTTGCTTTAACTGCGTGCAACTCTTGAAAAGAACTGAGAACTGCTATTATGTCTGGGATCAATCAGTCCTGTGAAAGGAAAGGCTTCCAGACAGGCTCAGCCACACGGGTGCTGGAGCAATCCTACTTCTCACTCTAATAATCTCAATTTTATTGAAGATGAGAAAGTAACTCATAGAGATGCCAACTCCATGCACACAGTGAATGCAGAAGTACAATTTATATTATTCTTTGGAGATGCCCTAAAAACAAATCCTATGATGAAATCTAATGTTAGCTTTAGGATAAAATCAGTGTATTTCCATAGGCACCATAAGTACATATAGTATTGCATATAAACTTGGTGCTAACAAATTTCTTTTAGAGAGAGTTATATAGGTAAATATATTCCCTTTCTAATTTGGATGATTAAAAGCCTCTTGCTTCAGTGATTTGTGCCCTCACAAGCCTATGTATAAACAATTGGGCAAGCAGCAGAGAACTAAGAGCCACTCTTTTCTCTCTACTGTTGAAGGTTCTTAGGGGAGTAGAAACAGTTAAAACTATCAGTAGAAATTAATTATTATTTAGATTTTTTCCATTCTCTCCCTGGGGATGCAAAGGTCTGCAGGTCACTTGTACTCTCCTCTTCCTTTATAGATAAATCAAATCGATTGATTTGTCTTGATATTGGTAGAAAAATCTTGGCCACAAAGTAGAGAAAGCCTAGCCAGTAGAAGAATCCATTTTATCCATTAGTTATTTTTTTTTCTTTACAAATCTATCATTTCCAGCAACAAGAAGTCAGATTGAATAGAAAAAATTACCTGACTTGTGCTACAAACAGATAAATCATCTGACTACCACCCACAGATCTTGGTTATTGTATGCTTTTTATTAAATGTATATCTGAAAAGAGCAATATTCCAGAGAAAACTCTCTTACCACCAGAGATTTCATAAGAAATGTAAAGAAATATTGTACAGTCACATCTGAAGGCTGTGTGTTTTTCACAGGATGAGCTGTTCTGGAATTAGACTGCCTGTAAGTACCATTCCAGTGTTTTTTCAGTGTGCTTCTTTGTCATATATACCACATGTCCACGAGCAAGCCTCGGGGTGTCATTGTGACCTATAGTTCCTCTGCCTCTCATGGCAAGTAGCAGTCATAACGCTTCTCTGATCAGGGGGAAGAGGAGGACCTGTTCTCTAAATTGAGAGGTTTTGATATTTCTAGCATTTATCTTCTTTTCCTTAAATCCAGCTAGGATTCCTTTTTCCCCCCCCTCCTTTTTCCTCATTTCCTTTAGAAGATTTATGACAAAAAGCCCCACTGCTCACCATGATAACACCTCATGCCCCAAGTGTTTGCATTGGGCTTCCAAAGTAACTCAAGTTTCTCCCTTTTATTCCTAGAGCAATGTTTCTTTCAGACTTTGACACTATTAAAGATTTAAGAGCAGTATTAGAATACTAAGAGTAGTATTAGAAGCCCACATTTGAATATTACCAAATCAGCATTAGCTGGTGCATCTCCAAATGTTAAGAGTGTAAATACTCACATGCAGGAAAACAAATATCTGGTTACGTTAAGCAGTACTTTTAATAAAATCTCCTGACAAATAAGTAAACATTAGAGCACTTTAGGTTGTGAGAGCTGTTGAGCAAATCTCAGGAATAGCTAAAGGCCATCCTATCCATGGGTTCAGTTATTGGGGTCCCTCAGCTTCCAGTGTCCTCAAATATGGGACAAAGTGTATCATCAAGCAGAAATTATAACACACCTCCTCTTCCTTCACCACACCACTTTGCCCCTTTCCACACCTCCTGACGTGCAAAAAAACCAAACATAAATATGTAACTTTACTGATCTGTGCTTCCTTAGAAAGCATTGAAAAAAACCCTACCCATTATAAGCAGAATGAAACCCACAGAAACATTCTGAAAGGTATAAAATACGATTCAGTGATCTGCAAAGACAAAAAGAAGTCTGTTAAATAAAGCTTCATGAATGATTCTCAAGGCCCAGAACTCCCTCTATTTCCAGCAGTGATCTCAAGCCACTTTAATATTTCTAGGTAAATAATTCATGTTACTTTTGTTTCTAGCAATAACACATTCTCAAAAATGCTGGCTGCACAGTATGCTCTGCTCTTCCCCTGGATTTTCAGGTTGTGCTGTCTGAAAGTACATCACTTAATTCCACTGCCAAGAGTGATCATCCCCTGTTTTTGAGTATGAATAAAGAAGAATGAATAATGACCAAGATTTCAGGCATAGCTTCAGCTATGATAGATTAAAATGCCCATGAATTCACAAAAATAAAGTTGGTATCTGTACATTAGATACAGAACCACCACAAATGATGGAGTATTCCTGAGAGCAGGCAGACAGTGAGAACTGAACGAACGCTCAGTATTTCCAAGGACAGTCCCATGATAATGTGGAAAGGCACAAAAAGATTTGAAAGGACATCTGAGTTAAGAATGGTCTCCTAATACAGACTTAGCTTTTACACTTTGCAAGGATTAAGTCTGCAAGGACTAATGCTCTTTGTCTCGAAAGTTGTCCTTACATATCTGCCACTTTCTGACTTGCTACGGGGTAGACAATTATGTTACAAAGGTTACTATTTAGCAGGTTTTTGCTATCATACTGAAAAAGATCTTCCTATATAAGATAAAATAGTACTGCTGTACCCTACAGCACACGACAGCTGTCACAGAGCTGTAAATGCTACAAGCTTATCGCCATTAAAACAGACAATTTTGGGACATTAAAAAGGTAACATCACTTTACGCGTGCATTCTCAAGAACAATTATGAGCAGCTCCAGCTACCAGAACAAGCAGAGAAGAATACCCTTCCTGAGTTATCTGCAGAATTATCTTTCCCTTCCAAAAAACGGTGGGAGACTTGGAATCTCAGGGTCTCATAATGTGGGCCATCACGGCTACCAGCGATTATCCCAATCACTGCGGTGATTTACGCTGGTGCTGCAGCACGGAAGAGTAAGGAACCGTGGTGGTTCTTGCTATTTGTTTCCAGAAGAGCACAGCAGTTGCTCACAATGACTACTCCTGCTATGTTTCTCCCTACCAGCTTTATGTCACAAAACCAAGATGCAAACCCATTATGATCCATCCATGATAACTCCTGCTGAACCACTGCACGCTCAGATAAAGCAGCTATTATGTCACTCAAACGTGCATGAAATCACAAACTGGGAGGGAATACAACTATTCTGAACACAGCTGAAATCCTATTCACTCTGATCAATAGAAATAAGTGGGCTGAGATCAATTACACCAAGCACAGTATCAAGCAATAATATTAGTATTGCAGTGATCAAGTGCACACATGGTAATAGGGAAGCTTGAGGTGAGAGCTCAAGGAGGGCTAAGTTTTATTATTCGATATACAGCTGAAGCAGAGACAAAGAAAAATGTAATTTTCAATAATATTTAATACATATGTGCAGATAGGGATACCTCCTACGCATTATCTGCTTATGTGTATTGGTGATCTGCTTAAAGAACAGTCTATTAATCACATATTTTACTGCCGTCAGCTGTGATTGCAAAATTGTCAAGAATAATAAATAATCTCCTGTATCATCTCCAGAGGCTCAAGAAAAAGTACAGTGAATTCCTTTCATCCCCATATGTATCTCTCCCACGAATTTATGCCTCTTTCAATTTCAGTTCCCCCTCAAATGATGTATTCCAAGCTTGAAAGGGGAAAGACATGAGTTACCGGGGCACGCTTTGCTCCTAAATATCAATCACTTAGTCCCTCACTAGCAGTGAAATCTACTTTATCATCACTAGTGGTGATACTCTTCGATTCTGACAGAAGCCATTGAGACAGACTTCTAACAGCAGAACAAAACAGAGTTTTCAGCAATTCCAATCGGTTTCAATGCCGTGGTAATTTCACCTAATCAACAAAGACTGATTCAAGTTGGAGCTCTGTATAGTTATTGATTTCACTTTGGACTTTTTAAAAAGGAAGAGCCAACATCTTTGCTTCCAAACATTTCTGCAACTGTCAAGTTAGAAGCTCTAGATTTTGCAATATTTAAAAGTTTATGATAAACAGATGATGATGTTATTAGTTCCGCTGACATTTAACAACTTCTCCAATCACAGTTAAAAAAATAAATCCCTCTCTCTGCCAACTTAAAGGTACAAAGATAAAAATAAATAACACAATTACATCAGTAATATAATTCGCTATAATGCTATCATTAACTTAATTGACACTATGCAAATTTACATTAGCTCTGGATGTGCCTTTTATTTATAGGGCTTTTATTTTTAAAGATACGAACAGTAACCATGCCAGATCAAATCCTGCAGTTTGAGTGGGCTTAATCTACCAATTAAACTTCCAAGACGTACTTTAAAAAAAGAACCTGGTGAAAAACTGCCAGTACTTTCTTTGGAAATACAGGTGATGTTTACGAATGTGCTGGGTGCTGGCAGAAATGCTATGTAGAATTCATAAGCATATTTTAAATATATTTTAAGCAGCACTTCTGTTGTCTGCCTTATTACTGTAAAAGTGAATTTCACTCTTTAGAGCAAAATATTTTCTAAGCACTGGTGCTAATTTCTCATGTTTATGTCTCAGCTTAGACATCTCTTCAGTTACTTCTTGTCCTTGACACTTGTTCTGTCCTTCCAAGAGGCAAGCTTATATAACCTTGTTATTCCAGTATGCAACACCACAGAGGAGGGAGGAGTTTGCAATTGGGAGGTTTCCAATAATCAGATTTCAGCCCAGTCTCTATACATTGCAGACTGATATTAGAAAGTAATCCCAACTTTGTGGAACTGATCATACCAAATGTAGGAATTCTCAGTCTCTGTTAAGATCTGCTCTCATCTTTAAACTCCAGCACTAAGGTTAGTCTGAAGAAAGATTTTCACATGCCAGCACCACACCAGTGTGTACTGCATATGGAAGTATCTGGGTTTTTTTCTAATTTCTTTACAAACCTGCAGATTCAATAGACTATGGTTTATCCATGCTGCGTTTCCAGCTCAGACAGTGCTCCAGGTCTGTGGTTAACTGACCAAACTCAGACACCCATGAGGAGCAACACAACACCTGCAAACATGCAAGATGAAAAGGTGCTTTCCCCCAGCAGAATTAGGAGCAATGCCATGATATTTCAGCCAAGCAGCCATAAGAGCTCCAGTGTGTCCCTTGGCATGTGACCACACTTTTTCTGTGGTTTGACTCTGCCCACAGGCACCTTTAGACTGCCTGCTGATTATCCCTGCAATATTCTAGCACACAAATATACGGACTGGACCTAAAGAGAAACATTCTACATGGCTGTTATGATTTTAGAAAAAAGAGGGGGGAAAAAAAGCCATTCTGGGAACATGAAAGATAGAAAGAAACATTTGAAAGAGAAGTTTTAGGGTTTTTTTCCCCTGAGATGTCAAACTGCACTCTCAACTCCCTGAGAACATGTAATAGGATAAAAGCAAGGCTGACAGCTATTCAACAACCCAGATCTTTCAGTAACAAAAAAACAAGTTGCAGTTTTCTGTGCGCACTGCAAAGAGTAGCCAAGTCTTAGAGGAACAAAAAACAATTAAATTGTTCCTTGTCTTAGGAAAAAAGTTCACAGATACAAAGAACCTGAATAAAGGCAAGGTGCAAGTTTTTCCTCCTTGTTCTCCTTTATTCATTCAGGAGGACTCTTCAGAGAAGAGACATTCACTGCAGGAGCCTTGCCCAAGGCATGTAAATGGAAGGGGATGGATTCTGACAACCAAAAAATGCACCTTGATACTTTAACAGCCTGATTAACCCATGATTTCATTAGTGAATTTGATTACATAATCAGCATGTGTATTATAACAATAGTGACAATATAAGGCACAAGTGCTTGCTTTGGTTTTGGGGTTTTTTTGAGGTTTTCTTTAAAGAACACAAAGTCCATGGCAGGTCACTTGGTTAGGCTATGCTCCTGAACCCTGACCTTTCACCACACTGAGGAATTGACAACATTCCCTGAATGAACCTTCCGCTTTCAGTAACTTGTACAAAAGCCATCTATCACTTTAACGTGCTCTGCACTTAGTAGATGGAGAAGATGCCGATCATTCTGAGACATTTTCTTTTCTCGTTCTCTGGGAGAATAGTGTTCAGAATTATTTAGTTGTCAAAATGTGACACAATAATGCAATAAAACAGGCTTCACTTGGTGGTTCTTTTGGGTCATCAGAATGAAGAACTGAGCCTTCAGTCTTCCAAATAAATGTGTTCAATTCCTCAGGACCTGAAGCGAAAACTGTGATCCTGAAAGCCCCCAATTACTTCCTCAACACTGGGAATCCTAAATGGCAAATGAATTTACTTTTTAATGTCACCTTTTTCCAGGTGCTATAACTTCTGTACACTCATTACACGAGCAGAGATTAACATTATCTCTACTTGCATTCAAGCCCCAGTCCAGACCAATACATTATCTGCTCCATAGCTGAAGTCCTTTGTGTTTCTCAATCCAGGCATTTGAAAACAGACAGAAACTGGACAGGGATCCTTCCAAATTGAGTAGAAGAAGCTTTTGTTCACAGTCAGTTTGGTAGAAAATCTTTTTATCTAGTAACTGAATTCAGTCAGGATACAGAAAAAACCCTTTTTTTTTAAATCCATCTTCTCCATAAAGATTTTATATTCCATCGCCTATCTCCCCTCAAAAACGCTTCCAAAGCTGGGGACCTCTCAACTGGAATTCCTGTATTGAACCTGCCAATTCCACATCCTGAGCTGGAAGTCACCTCTCTGCTTCTACTCCTGCTTACCAGTTGCAGGAGCTGGGTGCTGGTACCGCTTCCCTGAGCTGTTTTTTTTTTTTGCCAGAACATCGCACTAGAGACTCACACGTCCTTGCTCATCATTACAGGTGAACCTTTCCCAGAGTCACTGGTTCCTAAAATACAACACAGCAGTATGACTGTAGCACAATCATTTCTTTCCTAGGACTACAGGTATTAGCTTTAAAAGAAATACAAAATAATCTTGGAGTGCATATATTGTTTCTCTATATGACAGAGATATACAGATTATTTTTACTCCCATGAGAATCTTAGCATCATTTACGGGAAATTTTAGCAGCAGGGATTTATTTGGAGCTCACTAATGAACATACTGGGTATGGGGAACCCCCATTCAAACCATTCTCATGACATTTTAACTTCCCACTGACAAGTACATTTTAAGGTCTGTCAATCAGCCAATTCTTAATCCACTTAAAATGCACTCTACTGCTATTCTGTTTAATGTGAGAGGCGAGATAATTTGCTCAATTCTAAATGACAATATTTTACTGAAAAGTAGTCATGGTGTAAAAGTGTTCCATTTACATCTACCTTTCCTAGTACAGAACTGATAAGCATCCACAGACAAGGTGCAATTTAAGTGTTTGAAAACATGTCTTAGAGACAACAAACCTTTAAAGCTAATCAAAGCCTGTGCTTTAGTCTCTCGGCACTAAAGTCTAAGAACTACAGCCAAAATCCTCCATCTAAAGTACAGGTTACAAAAAGGGGTGAAACAAAACAAGAGAGGATGGTTGGAAAAGCTCTTCGAAATGAAAAATAGCAGTGTGTGGCTGAATGGCTGCCCAGAATTGGAAATCCTTGACAGTGGGAAAGAGAAGAAACTGTGCTGCTAGAGGCTTCAATAGAACATGAAATACTGACCACTCAAAACCTCAACCAACAGACGAGGCAGCCTGATTTCCTCCTGAGCTCTAAGGAGCTCCCCGTGCACCACCTCATCAAGGATTTTATGTGGGGACTGGGAAGGCAATGCTTGGGCTTTCTGTACACTTAAAAACAAATTAACCATAAAAAAATGCCTCCAAATGCATAAAAGAAAATTGGCCTCCACGATGGCAATTAAATATACATTACAGGCAACCTTCTGACTGCATTAAGGTTTCAGTTCTTTCAAAAAACAAACACTCACTTCACCACAGGCAATTGCAACTGCATTTCTGTGGGAAATTCCACAAGACACGCCTGACAGAAAGAGCTGATTTCATTCCTGAGAATTCATAACTAATTTAAATTTCAATGAAGCAACTGCACACCTGTCTGCACATTTTGTTCCTCCAAATCTATCAAATCTTCAGTACCAACCCAGTGAATCTTTTGAAGCAAAAAAAAAAAAAACAAACAAACAACAAAACAAACCAAAGGACCCCAAAACCAAAACCAATTAAGTATTTCAGGAGCTTGGGATTTTTGCACCTGCCATTGAATTCTGTATTAGAAGCTGGCTGATATGCTCTATGCCTGAATAGATTTATTGGCATAACAAATATACTACAATAACATTTTAAAAAAGCCAATATCATGTAACAAACATTTTTGCAATTCCATCAGCCTAACATTCACCATGTTCCAAACTGACATGGCACTGACCAACATCTATCCACAAAAGAAAAAGAGACTCTGCATTTCATTCTTTAATACAATTTTCACCAAACAAGGATCAAAATACATTTTTTTTGCAAGATAGATGCATATCATTTTGGCTGGTAACGGTCTTTCATCAAATAACAAATGTAATTTGGGTTTGTGCAGCTTTTTGAGGCAACAAAGCAGAGGAGTTGATTTGCTGTATTGTTTTTAATCCCACGCTATTTGCAAATATTAGATGCCAATGATAAACACAGAGCAGTCAGCTGTTTCTAATAATTCCCTGGACAACCTTTGCTATGCATGTTCCCCTCCAGAATATACAGACAGATATACTACAGTGACTTACAGGGAAGTTTTACTTTAAATGTAGATTTTAAATGCTAGGTAAGTGCAGAACTCTTGAAGTGACATAAGCTGAGTCAAGTGCACTGCTAATGAAAGAGCTGGTGAGCTGCAGAAACCGTGCTCGTGTGCCAAGAAAACATCAAATGGACTGTCACCATGTGGCCCAGGGTCTTCACAATTTCTACAAAGGCACTGAATGAATAAAAATCTCCTCAGGATCACAAAACAAACAGAAAAGACAGCAAGGAAGAAAGGGAGGTCTTTGAGTTAAATCCCCAGAACCAGGAGTTGACAAAAAGATTAAAAAAAAACTCACCTTTTTAGAAATCTGTATTTGTCATTTTGTTTGCTTGCTTTTTACACGTGACCTGCAGTTAACCCTGATGAGAGCCCTGATCCAAAGCAAATAGTACTATGTTAAAGGAATTCAATGTAAACTTCTGGGAAGTTTGCTCCCCAAGGATCCCAAGAATCTCAAACTGGTTTTGATTGTAAGAATCCCTCTTAGTGCAAGTAATACCACTGAACTCAGTGTTCCTTTGCAATGACCATTCATGTAATGGTTACTCAAATTTAAGGTGTAATCCTCTGCACACTGTAACACAAAATCAGTTCAGAAAATTCAGTCTAAAATTTTACAATTTCCCTGGTGTGTGAGTTTTCAAGCTAAGCCTGAACATGCCATGAAGTCTTATAACATGCTCCTCTAAATGAAAAAAACACATGCAAATCTCTCTTACTAGCTTATTACTCCTCTGCAGAAAGCAAATGAAAGCTGTATGTATATTAAGAAGAGATGTAGCCCAGCAGAAATTATCTGTAGGCAGGAAGAATGCTGGAGATCTGAGAAAATCCCCACAGATCCACATAACTGAGAAGCCCAAGACTGTCCCTGTACCTTCACAGAGTGAAGTTGATTTAGGTCACAGTGCCCCACCTTCCCCAAGAATATCTGACAAGTGATCTTCATTTTGGAAATATCTGGAGACTCCTGGAATAAGAAAATGGTTCTTTCCAACTGCACTTGTATTATGATCTTGAGTGTTTATGTATAAAGGCTGTAATGTTTCATCTAAATTGGCTCACAAATATCAACGTAGTGATTCACATGGAAAGTTATGCTTCTGTGCTTAAGAGTTTGCAAGCCTGAGCCTTTGGTCCAGATGTTTGCAAAGTGCTGGATTAGGATGGCCACAGATTTGTTCACAAGTGTTTTGCAAAGTATAATATTCACTATTATTCATCAAGAGTAACTCCACTAAAATAAAAGACAGACAGGGCTAGAGCTGGTAGGAGTGAATACAAATCAAGCTGTAGAAGTCTTGCTTTTCTCTATCTCATTTACTGTCCCTAGTGGTAGAAAGAAATACTAATTGTACATAAGCAAAAGATTTTACTATGACCTTGGAATCACATAATTAATATCAAATTAATTTCTGGTATCTAGGAAAAATATTAGAGAGTCCTGTTCACAAAATGATTATTAATAAGCTTTGTTATGTGGGTCAGTCACTTAGTTCTTAAATAATGGCCTTTTAGTTAACAGGAAGGAAAGGAAAGTAAACCATTGGAGTTTTGAGACTCCCCTTTAACCTTGTCACCTAAAGGAAAAACAGAGGCTGACATTAAACTGAAAGGCTTTGATATTTCAGACTTATCTTACACTGTGTTTTATACAACTCACTCCTCTCGTAAAGGTGAGTACAGACCCGACTGAGAGATGATGAAGAAAGAAAACTGGCAGTGCAATGACCTCTGTGGTCAGAGCCAAAGCTAATAGTTCTGGGAACTGATCTTTGATTAACTTCTTCCTCCTCTTTGCTTTTTTGAGCCTTTGAAATCAGAGACAAAGTTCTCTGTGCTATCTCCAGTACCACCAGTTCTGTATGTACATGACACTTCCTCAGAAGCAGCTTAGCAACAAATGCAATCCCCATAAAGAGTGAAGTTGTATTTCTCAAGTCTCAGTTCTCTGCTGCCTTATCCTTGCTGCAACGTGCCATTGAGACAAGATCAGAAAGAAAACCAGGCAGCCATGCTGCCTATGCATGAAAACCAGGAAAATTATGCTGGTTGGATGTTTTTATTTCCTACAGGGACACGGGACAGAAAAGCAATGTGGTCTATCTGGCACTTCTGGTGATTTGTCCCTTAGCAGAGGCAGGAGGGAGAGCAGGCTGTACTAAGCCACGTACCACATTTTTGCTTTTCATGGTTTAGGAGAGTGAGTCGAGTCAAGGGGTACATTACCCCCGGGCAAAGACACGAGCCTGGGATATAAAAACTCTGGTTCAGTTTCTTACACTAATGTAGAGGTCTCCCTTGATGGCAGACTTATCACTCCTATTCTGACTCATTTCTTCAGCTATTAAAATGGGAAAAAACATTTTAATTCCTGCATAGGTAAATATGATCACCTGTAAGGCAATCTAGTAATGTGACAACCGAGTTTACAGGAAAACACAAAGATAATTACATGCTTAAGCTGGTCTCTGTCCTGTCCCTTAATTGCACAGACATGGCAACAGAACATCTGTATGATGGGACTGATCAGAACAGTCATGACCACCCCAAATAGCAAGGTATAATATTTTTATAATTTAACCTGGTTTTAAGAGTCCAAAAATCATCACTGCCAGTCTTTGAGTTAGTAAGCAAACTATTTTTATCAAATGAGTTCAAATAAGTGAAATATGTGAGCATTTGTTGCGTGACTACTATAAATTCACAGCATCTATTTTTTAGAAGGAATTTTTTAGTAAGCAGCTTACCATGCACGCAATGATTTCTTGCGGCTTATACAAAATAATGATATTTAAACATTAAAGCAGACAGGTAGACAGATTCCAGCCATTCCAAATTCCTTCCTACAGGAGATTATTCCAAAAACCTAAGAATAAATGCCCATCCCATCCAACCCGCCCCCCCTCAGTGTACAACTACTGTGGGTACTGAAAAGCTTTCAGCAGAGAAATTTTCCAGCTTTCTGCAGCATTCTGTGAGATTCCTGCTTTTCCCATGCAAGCTATGAAAAACAGAGGTTTTTGTAAACCAATTCTTTATCTTGCAGCTGCAAAGATTGTTATGGTATTGTTATGATACTGACTAGAGAAATATTTTGAAATAGGTGTTGTAGGGTTCAGCAATCATCCTGAGAGGTGGATGGTCAAAGGACCAGTGACCTTATGCCATTCAAGCATACTAAGATATATAAACAAGTCTGTAAATTAATAAATAATTCCATTCCCTTCCTTCCTGGATCAAATTTTATGACGAGATTTCTCTCCATCCCTGGTACAACAGCGACACAACTACAACCACTGTACTGGAGCTGTCCAAAAAAAAACCCAAAAAAACCCCACCTCAAGAGTAATTACATTGGCATTTGATTCCAGTATTTTCTTACCTTCTGTTTGAGTCTAGAATTTCGAGAAGACTCATTCTGTTTATCACACCCCAAGAAGCTCACATACATGTTTTTGCTAAAGTGCAGGAACAACTCCCCTGATATAAAATGATCAGAAGCTGACTGGCACATTCATTCATCAGTTTCAACAGTGGCCCTTGGTTACTGGGTTTTTTGGGCCCCAGAAACCTCTAAGCCTTTGCTTTCCATGTGGCATTAACTGCTGATGTAACACAACATTAACAATCTGACGAGGCACATAAAGCATTAAAAATTCCTCATGTAAAGTATTTTAATACACACAACTCCACAAAATTAACTGAGAAAAAACAGAGGAAGAATTTTATTCATGAAATCATTTCAACAAATCTACTTAACTCATCAAATTTAAAATGGCTCAGAGGAGAAATGCAAGTGTGATGACTTTTAAGTCACATTTCACATTCTGACCAGTGTTCTTCGTTTAGGCCTTTGTGTATAGAAATCACTTTGTTCTTTCCTGTTCTTTATCACCCACTGTCCTTTCTTCTGCACACAATGAGCTTCTAAATTTTGAGCCATTTAGTCATATCTAACCTTTATAGCATTTTTCTTCTGATGGATGTATTCTTATGAACTGAAAATTGTTCTATAATAGTAAAGGTTTTTCAATAAAGTAGTGCTCAGTATGCAGTAAGAAAATGCTAATCACATGAATAGTTTTTCATTGCATTTTTGCAGCATAATATTTAATAATGTGGGTTTATCACAGCATTTCACTAAATGATGTAAAATTCACTACTGCAATATAGAACCCATTCACTCAGTTGTTCATGAGCTGTTCTCTCTCCTCGACTGTCTTGCGTTCTAACTTTTAAACTACAAGAAGAGAAAATGTTCTGACATAGAAACTGGGAAGGTGTTATGAATGGGTTTTGTATTTCCTGTTAGTGCTGGGCTCCAAGCGTGGTTTTTAATTGTTATTTTTTTCTTTACTTCTCTTGGAGTTTTGAGGGTTTTTTTAAATTAGCTTCAATCTCATACTACAGAGGCCTGGACAAGAAAATCAAAGGAAAATAAAGACCCGTTTGTAGTGGTGTACTTCCCTGAAGCACCAAAGAGAAATAAAGGTAAAGGTGTAAAACTGGCATCCCCTCACAGAGGTGAAACCAAAAGTGACACTCCCCAGGGTGACCCTCCTGTCCTCAGAACTACAGACAGGCACAACACGACACAGCAGCAGGGTAGAGCTGCCTTCTGAAGCACACAACTCCTGGCACAACCTTCTGGGAGAAGTTCGACCGGTGCGCACTGAGCTCTGTGGTCAGGCCAGAGCACAAAAGCCACATCAGCAAGCTTGCCCCTTGAGCCCTGGATGCAAATCCCTGCTCTGTCCATGGTATTCAATGCTGCTACTGCCTAGAGATGGCTCTTCAGAACATTTTAGTCCCCTCCGTCTGCCTGGATCCCCAAAAACGACCAAACAAACTCGCTCACAGTGAATGAATGCTGCTTATTAAACTGACTGGATGCGCAACCAAGAATGTTCTGGTAGCAAACATGCAGGTGAACTCCTTCAGTTGGCTCTAATACTGAAAAATACCATATTGTCTGCTGCCAGACTGAATATTTCTTTCTGTCTAAAGTACGAAAAGTAACCAGGGAACTCACAGACATATGATCCTATTTTTTTCTAGTTAATTCCTAGAAAAGATATGAAAATAATTATGAGGGAAAATACTCTTCCAATTGCCCAAAGCACCAAATTAATGGTCAGCATATCATATGACATTAGTAATAAGGTAAGAAAAGATTATCATCTTTAATTACAAAAAAAATTTGAATCAATTATTTTACTTAGCTACTGGTTAGCAATTGCAAAGAGTAGTTTCTCTGCTAAGAAAAGATAATAAAACCAATTATAAAATTCAAGCACCCACAGAAGACTACTTTACAACAGGTAAATACAAATATTTTTCTTTATAAAATTATTTTTATAAGCTCTTCTTCAACCATCACATTGTGTGCAGTCCTACCCATTTTAAAGTAGGTGCTGTATTATTCAGTTTTTGAATTGTCCTTATAGTAGCTGACTCTTAGATACAGTTAATGCTTTACACATTGAGTGCTGAACGTAAGAAAGAAGCTTTTCTGACATAAACCAGTGTACTACCATTGACATCAAGAGAACTAATTCAAAAACTGCAGTTGAAGGACCTCTTTCTATCTTGAGATGCATCCTTTCAAGTTTCTGAATTAAACCTCTATCAGCATTTCATTGACTATCTCCTTAAAGTATTCTAATCATTCAAAACAAGGTCCAATATGCTTCCTTCATGAATTTTAATTCTTGTGTTGAAGTCAGTGTCCTATAGATGTAGACACAATAGTAAAGATGAATCAAAGAAACACCAAGAGGAAGAAATACCAAGAAAGAGTAGTTTTTATTTTATAAATAACTTTGTTATAGCTGGAGATAAAAAAAAAGACAAACAAGGGAACAAAAACATCATTGCCCTTCAAATGTTTCTTTCTGCTTTAATTTAACAAAAGTTCGATTTTCAGCTGCTTTGCTTGCCATGAAGCCACATAGTAAATGCAGTAGGATAAAATGCTACTGAATCATAAATGCTTGCTTGACTCAGAAAATAGTTACTGATAAGCTGAAGAAGAATCTGAGAAGAAAACAGTTCATCAGAGCCTTCTGAAATGCTCTCCATCCAGATGCCCTGACAGCCTTTTCTCACTGCTGTTCGGACACATGACCTTCAAACCAACAGTCACAAAGCTCTCAATGCATCAAAAAAATCCTTCCTCCTCCCCCCAGTGTAGCATAGAGCTGGCAATATTCATTGAACAGCCAGTATTTATAACTCCCTCTCATTAGCAGTAATAACCAAACATTGTCTCTGAAAGAAGAGACATTGATGAGATCTTAGCTTTATACACTCAGATATTCAACTGTGAAAAATGTCCTTTCTTCAGTGAAGTGTTTTTTTGTTCTGGACCATTCTGGCAAGGGCAGTGCATCACTTCTGCTAAGAGCCACTGCCCTTGCAACACAAAGGAAGTCACAGTGACACAATGCTCCTTCAGCCAGGCTCACACTCCTCTAAACCTTCCTCTGTGGGGCACAGGGAAGAACATTTATGCTGAAGAATACTGAATGCAGAAAACTGTTCAGCAAATGATTTCTTTTGCCAGATTCTTCCAAATTTATGAACAGACTTGGTCATAAAACTTGTCCTCTGCACCTGAATATTCTTCATCTATTTTCAGAGTTATAGTGGATACTAAAAAACCCAAGAAAAACTAACAGTATAAGAAATAGGACTGGTGGCTATTAGACTCCTTTCCCACTTTATGAGCAGGATTCTATCACATTCGCATTTCTTGAATAAAATCCTGCCCTCATGGAATAAACAGACACAGTGCAGCAAGAGACCCAAGGGTGAGTGAAAACTCTAAAGATTATTTGGAATTCAGATATTAATGAAAAATAACCTAAAATTATGAGTGAATAAATACCTAAATAGAAATTGATTAAGTTTTGAATGGATGAAGCTTCTATTACAATGAAATCAATGGCAAAATTTTTAATGCCTGCAGACTCAGTAAACACAAGGCGATGTAAATCCTTTACTTCTCACAAGCTGGGACATATCTGCTACTCAGTGGAATTGTGTCCAAGGTTGCTGCTGAGTTTGGCCCAGGGTTTTGTCACTAGGAGAAAGCATATGTCCAATGAAACAGAACTAATTCAGGGTTTTAACCAAGTCATCAGAAATTCCACTTTTCTTGAAAGAAATATAACCTGATATTATAAATATATATTTTTAAAAGAAATCAATAGGGGGAGTGGAAAAAAAACAAAACCAAACCAAACCCCAAGTATTAATACAAATAACTGTATATTAAATCAGGAATAACGCAGCATAGCAATCAAATCAAGGCCAATCCAGAAAGCTGACTTCAATATTGTATTTGAATCAAATAATCTAATTAGTTAAATTGTTGGATTAATAAAAAGTTAATAAATCCTTTTAAATCCTAAGAAAGCTCTAAGAAAGCTTCTGTCATTTTATATTATAAAATTATAAGCCACAACTAAAGGCTTACAACTGAACATAATAAAATCTTTAATTTAGAGACAAATAAATATTTTAATACCAAACTCCTAGAAAATCCTGAATTGATGATGAAACAGGACCATTACGTTTTTCCCAGTAGATCTCACAAGTTACATTCACGTCTTCTTCCAGCAATTAAGAAACTGCCATGCAGCCTTAAAGAAAAATTCTGATGAACTAAAGTCATAAAATTTCTGTACACACAATATACAGTTAGTTAAAGTGTGACTATTTTAGATTCTTCAGGACTCAAACAACACAGCAGACACTGAGGAGCATATTCCCTAAGCTAAGTTTTAGAGGTGTTTCAATCATTAGAATATTTTCCTCCCTAACAGTTTTAAAGGTTTTGCTGTTGCTTATATGGCCTTACACACAACCATTAAAAGAAAAAAAAGGATTACAATAAAATATCAAATTAGATACAAAAAACCCATAGAGACTCTCCTCACTGGCAAATACACAGATGCCCCAGGAAAAATAGTACAGGACTATTGGGGTGCACCATTGTTTTTTTTATTTTTGCCATTAGAAACCCTGCAGCTGTGAAGATCTGCCAAAGGCTGTTACATATTATTCTTTGGTATTGCAATTTTCACTCAGTTTAGTGTTGGGATTCTGGTACATTAATGTTTTAAGTGCTCTGCTGAACACCAGAATGCAGATTTTTGTCTTTCCCTTCTCTCTCACAGTCATAGAACATAGAACACAGTCGTAGTCTCAGCTCTAGTCATATTCCATATAAATCAGGCACAATGCCTCCCTCCAGAGCCCACCAACTCAGATTTGCAATGCCTCCTTCTCCTAGCATCAAATTGGAAAAGCCGAAAGCTTAAAATTTGTAATTATGAACCACAGACACATCAAAGGATTTAGCAGGCTAAAACCATATTTTTACTATAGGAGGTTTTTATATCCTGAGACACCATCTGAAAGGAAATCCAAAGAATAACACCTTCACCAGCCAGCTCAGGGAACGCCAGACCATGGGTTGGAAGAACCTTTCGTTTGAGCAGAAAGCACAAAGCTAAGCCAATGAATCTCAACACATTCCACATCAGTGTCTCAGACAATCCTTTTCACCCTCCTTAACAACTCTGGCATCCCATACTGGGATATTTTAACACTGAAAGACAAAACAAACAAAAAACCCCACAACACTATTTTGGAAGCATCTGGCACAACCTGGCCTTGGTGAAGAAGCTTTTTGATAACACATTTGTCACCAATTTACAGAACACTCATCCCAAAAATTTATAGAAATTGCTAATGGAATGGAACTAACTACCCCAGCTACTCAGCATTCATCTACCAGTACCATTAAAAATAAATTTTAGCTCCTTATGACTAGATGTCACCATTCATCTTGTAAACAGCTAAATTTAGTGGGAACTAGGCTGTAAGTCAAACAGGCCACCTTTGAAACTTTTAGTCTGAGAACAGAACAGGTATTTCAGAACATTACAAAACAGAAACCATTTTAGAACAGAAATTTAATTGTACGAAAGGACTGTGTTATCAGGCACAGGGTATTTCACATACCTGTAACTGTAGTGTGATAAAACTGTACAATAGTGCTGTAATCAAACATTCCAGCAAAAAGAAACCCTGGATGCTTTTTCTACTCCAGCACTACACTGCTGTCTTTTTTATTAAATTACATAAAAGCTTTTTACCAACCACTTTCTATACCAGCATGCAGACACTTAGCTAACCAGAATTTAGGGAAATTAAAAAAGAGAACATGGCATTTTGCAGAGCCACAGTCTTTCCTCCTTTCAATGTTTTTTGTGAATTGTTTTCCTCTTGTTCTTCTTTCAGCTCAACAGCACTTGTCTGAAATGTGGAAACTTAGATGCTCCTGGGCTTACCTTCAGTATCACTCTATTTAAAAACTCTCAAAGTTCCTTTATTTTCCGTGCTTACTGAATTGTCACTTCAGGTGATCAAATAACTGGGATTAGGATCCCTGTCTAAATTTTATACTTACATAGTTTTAAGCTATGCAGCATTAGGTTGCATAAAATATATTGCACACTTTTGGCATTGGGTTTGGGAGTCAAATACCCCACTCGTGGTCAAGTGCTTTGCCTATTACAGTCTGTGCAACACTCAGGATCAATGAATGCTTCATCATTCTACCCAAAATTAAACCACTGCAGCACAAAGCACTGAAAATCCCTGCTCCAGAACATAGCAGAGGGTGGTACTTCTGCCAGTTATCTGGGAAGCAAAAGCCAGTTTCAAATCCAACAGAAGGAAAGGTTCTTCGGCTAGCTCGAAGCACACGCCCTACAGTCCATGTCCCTACAGCTTCTGTGCCAACACAGCCACATCAGAGTATGAAAAAGAGAAGGGGGGGAAAAAAATCCAAAATAACCAAAAAAACTGACTGTATACAAAATTGTAGAGGATAAAATGTTCATTGCATATTACACAACGAGTTCCACCTCTGGTCTACGCAACACTTGATGCAGCTTTGAACCAAATTGATTTTGCAGTTTCCAAGGAAGGAATGCAAAGGTGATGAGGTTGAAGGACCATAGAAACTGTCAATAAAACAACAGAGGAGTCATCTGAATGTTAATCAAAAACTCCTGCTATTTCCTCCTGACAAATGGCTGAAGGAAGAGCTGAGAAACCTTGGAAGAATTTCAGAAGTTTAATGTTAATGACAACGAATGGAAATTATTTGCATCATCTTGGACAGAGGATACTCAAATATTCAGGACTGTCTGATCTTTTCTTGAATTATACAACATAATAATTATTTATCCAAAGTATATCAGAAGAGTTATATATCTAACACTGCCAAAATAAAATAATGAAGCAGATACAGTAGCAGACAGAAAGACATAAAATTTAATATAATTAAAAAGATGAGACTGACCTTCATAACCATAGAGAAGTGACCTTCCTATATTTGTTAATTCAGATCTTCTAGGACCACAACCTTTAGCAAACCATATTTATGCAGACTTAACCACTGTCAACATTTCATCTTTAAAAGTCAAACTCCAAGGACTAATGATGGATGAACCAAGGTGATAGTCCATCACCACCAATATTACAGCGCTTGGTCTTTTGTAATAATGATTATTTTAGTAATTAAATGAATAAAACCAACATTAAGGTCAAGAGCAGAATCAAGATTTCCTGGATCACATTTTTAATCCAGAATCTCACTTTATAACCTAGAGATATAATTTCTGATTTTTTTTTCAAATACTTGATTCAGCTGTTTATGAGTTTTATGTCTTTGCTCATCACTGCAATATTTAATATCAATCTAAATCAGTTTGATATAAAACCCTAGCAGGCTTTTGGAATTCCCTTGTCTTTATTCACCTGGGAGTTAGACACTCTGCAGCTCCCACAGGGCAGACTGGGTTTAGTTGGGATTTTATAAGAAACAAGGAAAAGACATGTAATAAAACCAAGTGCCAGAGCATGTAAGTCTTGTGCACAGGGGAGGTGGTTGCCTACAGATGATCACATCAAGACTTTCCTCCACTTTCTATCCTCATCTCAACCCCATTTCTCAGCTATTTCTTCTGCCTTACTGTATACACAGAAGAGAGGAAGTTGCCCAAACTCACTCACAGAACTCCACTGTAGGAGTGATTCCTTCTCACACAATCCAAAGCCTGTGCTTTGGTTGATTATCAGTCTCCGTGATGCCGCCACTAAAGTTTATGTGTACCAGTAAGAAATGTGCTTTTGCCAGATGTCTCAGTAGCAGCAGAGTCAGGAATGCAGTGTCAGTTTTCCTATCCCCCAAAGAGCAGCAAGGGGGGCAACCAGAGAAACATCACAAAAATCCAAAGAGCCTTTAGCATGGAAATAGATCCTCATTTCATTGACTTCACCCACGTCTCTTCCCCCAAGGTGTCTGGAGGAGCAGCTCAATAGCACAAACTGCAAAACGAAGGATGTAGAGACAATGATGAGGATTTGGTGTCTCTGAAAGAGCTTCAGAATTAGTCCATCACTGAAGGAAACGTAAGCCAAAAGAAGCAGGCACAGGACAATAAGTAAAGAGTCAATTTCAGGTCCCAACTGCTGCTACGCACAATTAATGGAGTGGCTTTTTCTTTTTCTTTTAAATGGGGACCATTCCCAAAACTTTGAGTTGGTGTCAGACAGCTGACCCAGCCTACAGCTGTTGGTGGAACTGTGCCTGGGGCTGCTCTTCAGGCAGAACCACAAACTTGAGTCTGTTTGTTCTGTGAACACCAACTTTACATCCCCGCCATGACAGCTCTGTCCAGATGACAGATTATATTACAACACTCATGGTGCATTTCAGCACTCTCCCTTCTGTTTTCCAGTAAAGCCCAATAGCCCACAAAGCCAGGAACACAATGCTGCCAGCAGAGACAAGCACAAAGAAGCGTGCACTAGGAAGAACATTTTAAAGAATTTGTTCACTAGAGTGAGTTCTGAATTAACTGCAATTTCTTAGTAGGAAAAAAAACTGAGGAAAAACCAGATATATTGTTTCCAGTATAGTAAAGGATCTGACTGCGCAAATCAAACTGCATAAGGGAAAGGCATGTGTTGAAAGACATGTTAAAACCAGGCATTTCGTAGAGTTACATGTTTGTTTCATTTTCTATACCTATGACACAAAATAGTCTATGAAAAGCAAAATAATATAGTTAGAAACAGAAAAACCATTAAAAAAATTTAGTATTATATACTCAATTCAGGAAAACAAAACCTGATAAAATAAATCCTCAAGTACAGTAAGAAACATCAAATATATGGCTTTCTTCTCTGAAAGAGAAGTGTTTCCTTGGTTATATTAAAATGAAGACATAATATGGATAGCATAAAGATTTTCCTCAGAACATATAATGAACCTTTTGATCCTACTGTCACAGGACATCTTGAGGCAACCAGTAATTAGACTCAGCAAAGCTTTGACAGCGCATTTATGGTGAAAGCATAACCTTGAGTAACATGTCAGAAGTCCCCTTGATTTTAATAGTAATGTTCTAATAACCTCAGGATCTCAGTGCAACAGTATTTTCCCAGAAACAGAGGAATTTGCCTAGTTTGGATTTCTGGTAGATCAGATCACTACACGCCCAACTTCATGCCCTCTATAATTTTATTTTTTGTAAAGCTGGCGTGTACTTTGCACACACCTTTGAGATATTTGTCTTATGGAAAGGCCAAAACACCAAAGAACGTGCAGTCCATCTCTGGAAGGGCTTGTCCTTCTGTCCCATCTGTGAAGTCAGGCGGGACACCCACTTCACTGTCAGCATCCTCCACCCCACTGGGGATTAACACAGCAAGTCTGATTTGGGGCACAAGGGCAAAGCCCACCTCCTTCCCTTCCTAAAATTGTCATTATTTGTATTGGGGCACCCATGACATGATTTTTAAGTGACCCCATTAACCCATATAGACAATATATTACATCCTACACACATATCTTATAAAACCATGTATTATGTACAACCACTTTTTAGATAAAATGCTTTTTTAACAATGACTATTATAGCATTAACTGCAAGACAATAATCGTGCCTGGAGTGTTTAGAACTAAGGTTTCACTAAAGGTCTTGATTTGAACTAAACCTCCCAACATTCCAGTCCTAGGTATCCTGACAGAAGCTACAAACACTTTTGTAGGACTCTGACTTAAGAGTGGCTTCTTATTAGATAATCACAAGACTTTCAGAGGAAAATGCTGGCTCAAAAGTCTTTCAACAATCTGTCCACACACAGCTGAAGTACTAATTTAAAACTGCTAAGTCACACTATCAGGCATGTGTTACACCTTCCATCTCAAAGGGCCTGCTCTCAACAAGAGAAGCTGCACAGCTACAGAAAACTGAGGAGTACATTCAGAAAACCAAGCTGTGCAACCCATCACATTTCTAACTATGCTCAGACTGATGTAATTCACAAATTTAGAATTATTTACTGGTATTTTTCTTTGCACAGCCTGGTGTTCTCCCTCCTAACCCCAACTGCCTAAGCAATCACATGCCTTTCTCACTAGTGCTCCTGAGATCAATGCCTTTTGCTCTTCATCAAAATTTAGGCTGCAAGGCTTTTATGAAAGGTCTGTTTTTGTAGGTGTCCCTGCAAGGTGCTGCCCATTACAGGCCCTGTAAAAATAAGTGTGTTAGTTAATAACTGAATTTTCTTACACTCTTGATGCTTCTTTTTGTTACATATTTTCCCTAAATTTATCCTGCAGGAAGAAAAGAAAGAAGAGATTGTCCTTTTCTGGGAACACCTGGTTATTGAGGTGCCTACTGCTTTGGATTCAACCATGTCACTGGTGTTAATAGAACTATGTGTGCATTCAGACCATCCATTTACCAGTTTAATAAGGAGGAGCTCCTTCTTTGTTCTCAGATCATTAGGAAACAAAGATTACATCTACTTCCTCCTGCTTTGTATGATCGGGAAAAGTAAGATAATCAATAAAAATAATTTTTTGTAATCTTAATTACCATCATTTTTTCTCCACCTATGCACAAGGTCCTACAACACCATCACACAAATGGGATGGCTGATCTGAGCACAGAGGATCCAAAATCTCTACAGTGCAGGGCCACGGGCAGCAAACGTGAGTTCCTAAATTAAAAAATTACCGCAACACTGATATTTCACTTTAGCCACTTAATCACCTTGTTTCCTTCTGACAGAAAACACCATTACCTCTCCAGCAAAATAATATTTACAGATTCCCACTGCAAAGAGTAAAGCTGAAAAACAAATAACCTCTGGGAGAATCACCTACCATGAAACTCATCACTGATGCTGTATCTGAACAAGATACTCACCTAAGGGTTTTCCCACTTATCCCTGACACACTAAATATGATGGAGTGGGGCTGTCAGTGCAGTGGTTTTTTAGGCAAGTGTGGAACACATCTTACTGTGCTTTGAGGAACAGAATCCAGCTCCTCACAGAGTCATGCAAGCATTAAGGGCTGACCTTCCTCATCCCTGTGACCTGTGTGCTCTAACGTAGTTCTTACCCCGCAGCTCTGGATAACCAACAAGGATCTCCACCTGCTGCATTTTGGGCACACCTGAAAGAAATGGGACAGACTTTCCATAGAGAAAAACTAACAAAAGGCAAAGCTACGGAAGCAGATTTATTCTCAGCCTCCAGGTAGCTGTGACACAAGTTTACAGGAAGAAAAGAAATGGGACTCTATTTTTTGGCAGAAACACAGCAACTCAGTCATTTCCAAAAATGTAAGAAGTCAGTATACATGAAAATATGCTTTTCTTCTGAATTCATGAGGTGAAGTCACAGTTCCTATGTACACAACCTAAATTATTAACTCTTATGCTGCTGGAGAAAAGCAATCCCTGCCCACAAGTGTTTCAAGTGCATGCTGGAAAACAGGACCTTTCCTTGAATTTTTCACTTCTTCACACAGCTTTGTAATTTAAAAACAAGACTGACTTGCTTAGGGTCAGCATTAGGCAATGTGGAGCCTGTAGAGGAAGAATATTTCAGTCTAAGTTTATTGCTACAAAAAATAATTAACCCTTGAAAGTCATGGAGATGTGTTGCTATGAAACCAAGGTGAGAGAGGCATAACAAACTTATCCCTCACATCTACTAACAGAGTTGTAAAATAAAAGAAACCCCACTTTCAAATATTTTATCCTCAGGTTTCAAATTTGCACTATTTTCAAATAGTTTCTGTCTGGATACACTGTCATCTAAAACTGCTCTGAATTTGTGATCCCTCCCCAACTACAGAGTAAGTGGTTTGCCTCCTATTACCTCCCTGTGGGCAAGTGGCATTTTCAGCAGAGCAATTCCCTTGAAATTACTTTGCAGATACTTGTAAAGATTTACTGTATTTCCAGGCAATAGTGCTTGCCCTGGCAGGTACAGCAGGGAGCAGGGCACAGGCAGTGAGCATTCTAACCTGGCTTTACTTATTCCTTGGTTTGTTTAAGCAGCTCTGCCTCACTGGGTGCTGATGGGCACAGGAACATTTAGTTTTTCAGGAAAACACCCTTTCTTGAATAACACACAGGGTTTCCAGAGTCCTGTCTCTGGCTTTTATTGATTTCTCCAGCTTCAGCACATTTCTTTATGTTTTACCTAAAATTCATCATTCACTGATAAGGCAGCACATTAGGGCAGGGGGAAATATGGAGGTTCAATAATAAAGCTACTGAACTTCATTTGTTACAGCAACTCCAAGCAACTTGAATTCCTTCGACATTTCTGCCATTGGTTAGAGCACGAACACTTCTTTTTGCACCAAGTGCTAAATACTGGCATTTAGACACTGACAGACAGGTGTACATGAAAAAAAAGGTGATTGAAAAGATTTTGTCAGCAAAATGGAACTGCAGTTCCAGATAGTGCTGTAAAATATTATTATTCAAAGATGCCATTAATTTGGCTTTTGTATTGTCTTGATTTTTTTTGCTTTTAGCTTTTTGGGGAACTGCTTATTTAAAAATGTCATGCAAAGAAGAAATTACTATGTATTGAGGCTAGGGCAAAAGGTGGCTCCCTTCCAGTAACTCATATTTAATCTTTACAAAGCTTCATTCAATAGAAACAGGAGTGGGTGAGTACATTCTTTATAAAAGCATCATAATAATCAGCACTTTTCAAGAAATGCAAGTTAAAAATGCCCATCAATTACCATGCACTTTAAAAAAATAACTTTCTACCAAAATATTAGCTTAAAGTAACCTTATTAAATACAAATCAGTTTCATGCAGTGTTGGGCACATGTTTAAAAAAAACCCACACAGTGTTCAGTATCTAAAACCCAAAACCTAACACACAACTGCCATTAGATTATTGAGGATCCCTCTTCTTTGCACTGAATCTTGAAAGAAAACAGCACAGACAAAAATCTGTCTTGTTGAACCTACTGTAATTGAGAATATTTGGGCTTTATCAGAGAAGTTATGCAGCACCAATCTTTAATCCCAGTCCATGAAAGTCATCCACTCTGACAGTGATTTACTGCAAGGCTTCAGAATCAACTCCTTGGCACCTCTGAGCTACCACGAGATGAAAGGGGTAAAGGCCATTAAGCAAAAGCTCTCCTCTTCATTCAAATCAATTAAATAGCCATTACAACAAGTTTAGCACTCAACTGTAAATGTTAGTCTACACATACCACAAACATTTCTGGATTACTCTTGGTAATCAATTAAGCCCAATTAATACAGATGAGCAATGTAGGCAAATCCTGGAGGATTTAATATACATATTATGCAGATTGAATCAGATTTTTTAATTTTAATTAAACTTTACTCTTTATTGCTACCCAGGAGTTTTGGGTGAAATCATTTTAATGGTTTGCAGAAACATTTTGCAAGCCTGGAATGTGTTTCTCTCTGGGTTTGGTACTGCAAGGCAGTCATCACCATAATATACAAGATGTATAGAGATAAATCACTGTAACAAAGTTCATGATGGATTTCCCAGGCTAATCAATATTCCTGGTGAGGAGGAATGTCCTGCAATAATAAAAGCATAAGAAAGGGAGAAAATAAAGCTGAATTCACTTAGCAGGAACACTTCCCTCCCATGATGCTATGAAAATCCCCAGAACTTAAAAAATCAGAGAAGACAGATCAGAAAAGATGTCAAGAAAGCATTTATTCCCCTTTATCAAATTTCTTCTCTCCTGATCTCCTCCTCCTGCAACTTCCCCTGCTCTGCTAAGAACCAGCTGTACCTAAACCACTCCTGGAAGATGCTTGTCTCATCCTCTCATTTCTTTCCCTTTAACAATATTTTGTCTCACATCTCAGAACAATCCTGGGCCAGAAAAACTGGAGTCCTGCATGGTGAAATGAAACTTCACCAGGAGAGCACCTGATGCATTTCAGCAGCAGCAACCCTTCCCTCTGAGAGACCAGACAGCAGCTGGGCTGAAATAAAACATCCCTGTTAGCACACAGGGTGGGAGCTGGCCCTCAGCACCAGCTGATTCCTTTTGAAAATCCTCTCCTTTGGGCTCACACTGCTCCTTGACACAGACACAGCCTGAAGCAACAATCTCTCACCATCACCACCCCAGAAATAGGAAGTTTATAATTCTCTTCTCTTCAGCTACTGCTTTCATTTCTTCAGTGCTATGCCTTAATTTCCTCACATCAAACCAGACAGTGATTGTGCTTCTCACTGATAAAGCACAATGATAAAGAAAATATTTTACGGAGATGATGCAGATCTTCACTGAGGTCATTATTTCCATGAGACTCCTGCTCAAAGAAGCAACTCTTTTTGCACTGATGCAAAGGGAGGAACTGCAGCCTACTACTAGGTAATGACTTCCTAGTCTATATAAACTTTATCTCACAGAAGAACTTTTTTTATGAAAATATGCCTTGTAACGCCCAGGTTCTCTTTAAAGACCAGGAATTATAGTAGCATATGGCCCTCGGTGAAGAACCAAACAGATTTACATCACACTCCAATCTTTGTTTAAGAGAAATTTTTAGTTTACACGCACAGGAAAAAAAGCTGGCTCCAAACTCAGGTATGACAGTTGATTTTATGGAAGAAAAAAGTTATTTTTGTTTAGGTTATAGATCCAATATACCATAACCACAGATAGCAATCTTGGTTTCTGACACCAAAAAAAAATTATTTAAGCTTTATCAAACACAGTTTCTGTAGGCAGACAGAGGTCTAGATGAAATTCACTCATATACAACATGTATACTCATACATCATGTGTATATTCACAAACCAGCCTCAATGCAGCTTGTTCCTATTTTAAATAAAAGCATTTCAATCCATTGTCCAGTTGTGTTGAAGCACAATAAAAGCAAGAAAATCACAGACCGAATATATATATATTTATTTATACATCCTGTTAGTACAATTGTTATATCATAATCAAATACCAAACCCGAAATCTGTAGTTAGGGCTGACAGCTCATCTGTTTCAGCACAACACACGCCACTGAGTCGGTCTTTTTCCATTTCACAGCTGCTTTAAAGTAAGACAGAATGTCATCCTTAACATTCAGTTTCTTCCCTTTGTCATTTCACATCACAGCTCTAATTTTATTTAAACATCCTCCTCTGCTGAGATTACATCTCTCAATTTGTTGCAATACAAATTAGAAAGATATGTGCCAGCTCTCACCACTATCAGCAGAGTTTTCTCCCAGCGCCTTGATTAATTGCCCATTTTAACAGATGAAACAACAGAACTTACAGTTTTGAGAATGCCTTTTGTTTGTGTTATGGGAGGAAATCTAAGTCCCCACAGAGACTTGCTCTTTTGCCATTATCATAATTACATGTTTTCAGACTAAACTATCATATCAGCACATTCACGCTGCTGCGGTGAAGGGTGTCAGGATTTCCATCATCAGCTCTGCAGTCAAGTTAGAGCTTGACTTCAGCCAGCAAGAGAAAATGTGAAACTCAATACACAAATATAAGAAGAAATTTCCCTAAATGTAGAAAGTACATGTACTGGATAATATTAAATTGAAGAAAAAATTTCACAAAAATAAATAGAATCCATAAACGGAGTTGAATATGTCAGGTAAAGACACAACATCCAATACTAAATCTGAATATTACACCCTAACCATAACCAGAAACCTGCTCCCTCTTTCTGGCAGATACTCTAGGTGATCCACTTGCCACCATCACAGTCCCTCAGGCCAAGTGCAAAAAAAAAACCCAACTTCTGGGGACTTCAACTGGCAAAGCTGAGCTGCAAATTTTACATTGTGTGTGAACAAGAATAAATATGAAAAGTATGATTTCATCCTTATCGATCTCGCTCAGTTCTGAGACTCACGAAGCAGAGTTTGAATGAAATTTGTATTCCTCCACCCCCAAATAACTGTGGTTCACACAGGGAGATTTCAGCCCTACAGTGGATTTGCCAGATTCCTGGCCAGCTCTAAGTGTCACACATCAGGAACAAGCAACAGAGATTAATATTAATAAGCTACTTTTGGGGAAAAGAAATAATTCGGTCTCTTTGGTCAAACTGATTCATCTTCTTTCCCTTTGTGCTGATCTTCTACACTTACAGGTCTCTTTAAAGAGTAAATTGCTTAACTGCTTTTCGTGCCCAGATGAACCTGTTGCATCGGCATCACCTTCAATGTGAGTGATTTCTAGCAACAGCTCATCCTTGTTTTCCTCAAAGCCATTCAGACTTCTTTCAAGTGTTGTTTCCTGTTTGCAATCAGATTGAAGCACAGAATCCAGGGACAACTTATCTGTTTCCTGAAGCTTGTTGTTTTCTGCTCACAACAAGAAGATTAAGGCAAGGCATAAGGAACACAGCTCTCTTGTCTATCTCAACTTCAGTCGGGTAAAACTCGATCTGAGGTTAACCTTGAAATTGATAAATCAAGGGAACAGATATTCAGCTGTCAGCTAAAGGCAAGCAGGGATAGAAAGAGACTGCCAGGAGGAAGAGTAGATATCTAAGAGCTACATGTGAGACAAATTTAACTATCGATATGTCGCAGTGTAATTTCAACTATGCACAATACCCGTATTTACAAGATTTCATGACAATATGTCAGTCAACGTCAAAGCATTCACAGAGTGAGAGGGAACAGGAGAGAAATTCAGAAAAAAATAATTTCAACACTAAAGAATCTCTGCTTTCAACAACATCTCACATTTTCTTTAAAGTGTTATAATTAATTGGAGTGTAGATTCTTCAAAGCATAAATGCATAACTCCCATTAGCACTAATGGAAGTCAGACACACTCATCAAAGGGAGAATATACTTCTACCTTTACAAAGGTAATCAGTGTGTCACAAAGCTGTATTTTTCTGAAGTTATCACTTGCATGCTATGCAAGCTGAGTACAAAGGTTTGCATTAATTTAAATTCAGATTAAGCACTTAAAAAATATTTCTCCTTCACTGGAAGAACAGAATGCAGAAAATCAAGTGTGCTATTATGTTAAAAAAATACATCACAAAATGCAGTAAAAATAATCACCCTTATAATTAAAGGTTGTCATGGTAAAATGCTTAAAAATCCCATTATTGAAAAAACGTTTCACTGCTGTTCTGGTAAAGATATAATCAGGTGATTCCTCTCCATGGTCCTTTATTTAACACCCTCCGAAAGAATCACCATGATTTTGTCCACCAGCAAACTGTTCTGGTATATGTAGGTTATCTGTCTGGGGACAGATTTTTTAGCAGGGTCTGTTGCAACAGGACAAGGGATAATGTTTTGAAACTGAAAGATGGTCAATTTAGATGAGAAGTAAGGAAGAAGTTTTTTACAATGAGGGTGGCAAAGCACCTGAACAGGCTGTCCTGAGAGGCAGTGGTTGACCCATCCCTGGAAACATTCTAGGTCAGATTGGATGGGGCTGGGAACAACCTGATCTCGTTCAAGATGTCCCTGCTGATTGAAGGGGGGTTGCTCTAAATGACTTTTAAAGGTCTCTACCACCCCAAACTATTCTATGATTCTGCGGACATGCAAGTAATCATGTCTTAATAAAGATGGTGAACTTTCAAAAAAACCAAACAAGTTATTTACTTTTTTTCATTTATTCAGTAAATTCTCTGACAAAGCATTAAGCTTTATCCTCTCTTGAGAAGTGAGGAAGAGAAAGGTCATCATCAGCTCGGAGGGAAGGCACAGGAGATCTTACAGATGCCTATCTCTCTTTTCTGACACTATTTGTTCATTAAGATTAACCTCCAAAAAGATCAGAGCCCAGTTCTTATTCTAGCACAAGCATCAACACTGTTTAAAAAAAAAAAAAAGCACAAAACGAAACATGACAAAAACCTTCCTTGAAAAGGCATGTAAAAAACCATCTTTTCCTGCCACATCAAACAGATTTCCCTGTGCTCAGCACTGTGCACTCAGTAGCACTGTCAAAGGCAGTGGCTGTTAACAGCTTCTCCATACCAGTTTCCTTATTTGCTGGAAAACCAAATGCTCTTCCTGACCCCGGAGCTCTTCACGCTTGTCTAAACGTCGAGTCCCAAGCAAGGAACTCCCTAAATTCCCTCATATCTAAGAAAGAACAAATGCTATTTTGAAAAATCTTATCTTTAAATTAGTATATGTAAGAGCATTGTAGTCAGTTGTGGGTGCTGAAAAATCAAGTCCCCCTGAAAAATAAAGATTTATACAAGTATTTCTTTTTGTCTATTCCACAAATAAAACATTATAAACTGTTACTCAGCAGAGGCACCGCATTTACTAGAATTAACAAAAACTCCCAAGAATTATTGAAATTTTAATTAAAAATTAACATCCATATATTCTGATTTGATTTAAGCTCAAATATCCTTTTTTGAATCTCCGTAATAACGAAATATATTTTTAAAGTATGAAGTGAAGTTCAGTCCTAAAGGAATGAGTAGCTATGGATACATCAACGTACTCAGTTCAAGTTACTGAATAAAGTTGCTTGAGAAGTTTTGCTCTGAAGGTTTCTATGGTTATTAAAGATTATTTTGAAGATGATAGTAAGACAGAAAGCATTTAGTCCTGAAAGACATATTTTCTGCCTCTGCTTCCATATACAACATATCAAACAATGATAATGGCAATGGCAGTACCTGAGGTAAAAAATTTATTTATCTTCACTTTCAGCTCTTTCGCAATACTCTTTGCCCTGGCTTAGCTAAGTAGTTAAAAATATAATTTAATATTATAACTTCTACTGGAATAATACAGCAGAACTGCTGCTGTTATTTCCATGATAGTAACATGCATGAGCTAATCAAGGTCTTCAGAGAGAAGTTTAGAGGCCAAATAACAATTTATCAAAATAAGAGCTCACAAAATAGCTGGAAAAGAGAGCAGAGTATTTAAGCAGAGAGGAATATTTATGTAACATTTTATATGACCATTTTAAATTGCTAAAAAAAGAAAGGCCTAACTTGCTGGCACAGTGAGTCCTTGCCTCTATGAGGGCAAGGTACAACACTGGATATAAAAATGGAAAAAAAGAGAAAAAATCCTAACTTACATAAATTTCATTACACGTGCAGTTACCCAGAAAGCAAAGAATTAGCATCTACCTTTGAAGCATCTCATAACAGGAGCCCATTTCCATATCTCAATACATCTGGAATCCATCAAGAATCAACGGAAATGCTGCAGATTATAACATTAACTCTGCAAGAGATTTCCATGAATGGAACATGACATCATAGTTTGGGAAATGTATAATGTGGTTTGGAGTTGTAACTGATAATACGGCTTAGAGCCTCCTTCTCTAAATTGCCAGTAGAGAGGAATAACTATTGGATAGTGCAAGCATTTTTATTCCAAATTAGAATAAACAGAAAGCCTTATACTATTTTTTTAGTTGAAATATTCCTCAGAATTTCAAATAGAATATACTGAAATACTAGTTTTTAAATGTTAAACTGTTCACTCCAATAACACAATACATCTTTTTTACATGAATAAACTAGTGTGGCCAAGTAATATAAAACAAAATAACAATGGCAAAATGAAATTATGCTGCTAAAGATAAGATTGCAACATTCAAAATTAAAAATCACATTGTTAAAATGTGAGGAAGCTGAAGCAAACTATTTAAACCTTTTCACAAAGTTTATACAGAAAACATTCCTTCACACAAAAATTGCAAGTGAAAAATAAAGAAAAAAGAAAGCATCAGAAAATGTTTCTAACAAAAACATCTTCAGCCAACCATACCTGTCACTCTGAATCCGACTGCTTAGTGACCTCTACAGATGAGCTGTCTCAGCTGAGATCCCGATAACAAACACACAACCATCTGAATCATCAGTACAGAATTAACAGACCCAATTTGGCAGACAAGGCTCCAGGTCTGAGGAGAAATGAAGCTGCCTTTTTATCCTAGAGACAGCTGCTCTAGGATGGGGTCAAAAACTAACTTTTGAAATTAGTCAAACTAATTCTCATGTAAGGCCTGTCCTGCAATAAAATACAGTACCTTGCCTGCTTTGTGTATTGCTATTGCTCAGTGACAACCCAAAAGTCCAGAGTTTTCACGGCCACGTTTAAAAAGTTTACAGTACTTCTAATTTTTACTTTCAAAGTGCAACTCACAGATTTGTAAGAAACTTCAGGCTTCCAAGTAGCTTTGGCTGAGCTTAAAAATCAATATTCTACATGCAGAAGAAATTTAGTCAGTCCTATGCCTAAAGTAGGCTGCAAGTGCAGAAAGCACACTCTGCATTTCCCTTCAAGGCACTTGGAAAATAAGATGGTCTGCATTCATCAAGGAAGTCTCAACTATGGATACCCTTCTCAAAACTAAAGACGTGCTTTATCCCTGAGGAGAGAAATATCATGGAAAACATAGGGAAAAACTGGGTTAAAGTTGAATGGCTCTTAGCATGGGAGGCTGATATCTAAACCTGATTGATTCTCCCAGTCCCTTGTTTGAGTAAATTTACTTTTACAAAGTTCCCAGAGTTTAATTTATCTCACTAAAGAGGCTCTGAGTTTGTACTGGAGTATTAATGGGTCAAAGCCAGTCTATATTTACGGATTTGGAAAAACAATACATGGCTGCTCTAATGATTACTAGCTGCAAGTTTCTCACACAAATTGCCTATAAACTTTGCCAGATTGGAGAGACAAGCAAATATCAAGTTGCCTCTGGTTCCTCTCAACTCTACAGTGCCACACAGACAGTCTGGGGGACACATTTGATTTCTACAGTAGTAAATTAAAAGCGTAATTAAATCCAATTGTCAAAAATGTAATAATTTAAGGTTTATAGCACTATAGCAGTTCTCACTGCACTTCACACATCCCTAAATAAAGACACAGATACAACTGTAAAGTAAAACATTTGGCGAGACAAAGTGGCTGGCAGGTCACACCACCAGCTTCTCCTTGGGCAGTGTTTCAGCAGGACTGGGGCAATATTATGGCTTTGGTGCAGTTTTGGGGCTCGACACGTGAGAATAACACCACAGGGTGCCTTTAGCACCAGCCTCATGTCCTGCTCACCACCAGGGCCAGCCCCTGTCTCTCAAAGGTCACGGATTTCTGATTAAGTGGAAATTCTCACCACTTATGTGTGTCCTCCCACAAACTATCTGGAGTTAAGGAATAAAGAGATGTCCTTAACGGAAAGCACACTTGTCCTGTGGCACTGATGATGATCTAACTCAGGCCTTATGCTCTCCATTGGGCTGTCCCTTCATTTCCCTCTCCTGATCCTGCTTCTGCTTTCTCTGTACCCAGTTTTTCCCCTTTTATCTCATTATGTTTTTGTTGTTATTTGTTTTATGCTTTCACTCTGTAGATTTCTTCCTCCAGCGCCTTTCTCCCTATAGTCCTGATGCACCTAAAATGAACAGATCCAAACTGCAACAGGATGCAATCTGGATTAAAACCATGCAACTCTGGTGCCATCTCCTCCTGCTCAGCACAAGCACTTAATGGGAGAATTTAACAGAACTGATGCACTAAATAGACCTCGAAAGAATTCCAAATACGTGAGCTCAGTATATACAGACAGATATATCCACTTCCCAAATATATTAAAACCTAAAACCTAAACCTACTGAAATGACTAAAGTCCTTTTGCATCACACTGAAAGAGATAACAAGCAAAATTGTTCAAATGCCAACCACATTTTCATATGAAGAATAACCTTGTCCTGGGCAAAACAGACCAGGAAAATGGATGATTGAGTGGAAAATACGAGTCAGTCTCTTTGAAATTTGTCCCTTGAACAGGAAAAGGAAAATCAGAGAATACACAATCAGTTAAAGAGAGTAAGCTAAAAAAGGGCTAAAAGTTAAATAAACTTACTATGAAATATGAAGTATGTACCTAAATACATATATGTTTAAAAATGCAATTTTTAAGGATCCATTATGGAAACATTTGAGCTAGACAGAGTGGTATAGAAGGCACTGTTTTACTGCCTCTTAATCCAAGAAAAAAAAATGAATGAACAACAAAATGTAAGGATTAGAAATGTAAAACTTTGCCTTTTAAAGATACCAACTTCAAGCACTGCACAGCTTACTTATCTGCCACAAAACACAATGGAGTGTTTGTTAAAAAAGTGTCTAGAAAGAAAACTGAAGAAAATTCAAGGATTTGGTTTAGGCAAATGGAAACAAGGCAGAATCAGCCAACTGTGGTGGTGCTGCTGCTGCACACAGCTACGACTCCAGGTTTATTCCCCTCCTGCACAGCACTCCTCTGAAGAAAATCCAATTGCTGACAACAAATTAGAGCAGACTTAAATGAGCCTGTAAGAAGGACCATGAAACCAGCTGCACTATGAACAGCAGCTTCCAAAGGAAAAGGTAACAGGCCACTACAACTCCATCCCATGGGGAAAGGACTGCAGCTCCAGCTGGGCAATGGGAACCCTTTGTGCTGAGAAGCAGTGATGATAAATGAGGAAAACAGAACAAGGAGGCACAGGGTTAAAATAACACTCTTCACGTGTGCATGAGCCTGCTGATGCATGAACAGCTACATCCCTGAAGTCTTCATGTGTAACAGAAAACAATGTGGAAGTCTGGAGGGAACTCACAAATCTGCTGTGTAGCACCCACCATCTGCTACCATTCCAAAACGCTTTATCCACTGCTCGGCTTTGCTCATGCAACAAAAATATTTGCCCTAGGGGGTTGCATCCTAGGAGTCATGATGTAGCACATTCAGTTTAGACTTGTTGATCACATTAAGGAGCACTGGCTTAGTCACAACTGCATTACTGAGAAAAGGCCCCCCTGGTCCACCACCATCGCTATGGCAACTGTGGGAATATTTAAACTTACTCCTGCACTACACTCAGGGGACTTTTGCTCCAACAAACAGGAAGAACTAAGATTTATTTAGTGTCTGGTCCACTTTCCCAGGGGTTCACACATGCAGTTGCTGTACTTAACCTTTCAACATTAGGTATCCAGAAATACTGATTAGAAAATGTAAATCATTCTGCTAGCCTCTTTCAAAAGACACCTTATGCAACAGATACACTCTCCCTGTGTAAATGTTTTCTAAGTATATTGATGTCTTTGTTAAATTCTTAATGCCTTGGGCTGTGCAATAAGTAAAAAATCAATAGGGACATAAATTTTAAGAAGGATTGCAAGAACTAGCTGTGTTTTTGGCTACTGGTGGCAAAAGGTAGTTTGACCTCCCACTAGTTGGAATACTCTATTTCATTTTTTCCTGACTTATATCCCAACCTCTGGATTTTGTCCCATACCCAAAGATTTCAACTAGCATGGAATCAGGCTACATCTCAATAAAAACAACCAGGAGTAAGTTGTTACAAGAAGCAAGGACTCTTAGGGAAAATATATTTCAGGTACTCTGTGGAAGAAAAATAACATGCCTAGTAAAAACCAAAAACAAAATGTCGGAAAAAAAAATGGCCAGGAAAAAAATTTTTGCTATCAATAATGGTGATGCTTGAGAAAAGACAACAGCCTCAGGACACTGCAGAGGTCACGACTAACACAATGTTGTCCTGGTGTACAAAGAATATTGGTGGAGGGAAGGAGAAGGCATTTGCAGAATACAATGGTGACACAAGTTAATGGCCCTGAATACACAGCACTATTTAATGCTTGTTCACGATCATTAACAGTGGCACCACTATCGATGCAGCAACAGGGATTAACATCATTGAGCTGAGCAGAAATTACCCAAGATCTACTTCCAAGCAAGCAAGAAATGTGGCACCTTGGACACATAAATAACACAAGAAAGAAGCACAGTCCGTGCAGCAGGTCCTGACAGTGTGGTCAGGCAGGGGAGATCAGGTAAAACAGCCACTCTAGGTAACGTTGTTTAAAGCCTAGACCAGAGCCAAGAGGAAAAATTACTGAGGGAAAACCCCTATTGTGGTACGGCCAGTGGAAGAAAGAATTTTAATGAGGACAAAACACCAAGCCAACCACCAAAAACTAAAACTAATGAGAAAATAAAAATTCTTCCTAAACCAAGATTGTCCATTGCTTGAGAAGCCCCAGCTCCTGGATCAAAGGACACCACAATGCACGTTATATGTGGTACAGGGGTGGTACCTCCACAACCCTTCCCTGAACGACCAATTACCCATCCACAGCTGGCTCATGGAGAATCTTCAACATCAGTACAAATACAGCCCCAAACTCCTCCAGTCAATTCCCTAATGAGAGAATTGAATCATTCAATCTGTTTCACAACAACATGGTTTAAATTCATGTAAGAAGTTATTTTAATAAATCAGTGGAATGGTATCAATCAAGCCTTTTATTCCCCTTTTCAGCAGTTTCTGAGAGAAGCATCAGCCAGCCTGGAGATGCTCTATGTATCATTTCAAATTTCCTGGGCCTTTCCCAAAACTTTGTCTTCAGACTTGGCAAAACCTGGGTTTGTATTTCACACTGCTTGCTGGAGTTTTAGGAAAGAAGAGTTTTAGCTGAAAGCTTCCAAAGACTGGAGTGCTATTTTAGGATTTGTTGACTTGTTCTTCCACAGGCTTCTTTTCCGTGCACAGAGAATCAAAGTCCAACCCCCCTCTGCTGCCTTTCAGAAACAAACTCTTCACAGAGAACCACAGGCAACAAAACAACTCCCTGGCCTGGCTTCCAGCTCCAGGCTCTGCACAGAGAGATTCCAATAAAAAATGAAAGCTCTGTGCAGAGCTGGCACGAGTAACACTGAACACACCCCTCTTCACTTCTGCCCAAGTCCCTGACAGAGCAATAATACATCACATCACAGCAAATATGTGAGCACCAAACACAGCCCCAGCTACACCAAAAATGCACTTGTACACAGTGGCTGCATTCCAGCCTGGCCACTTCAGACTCTCATCTCTTTTAAAGGACAGGAAACAAAATAATATAGGACTTCACTCTTAATACTCATCATTAATGGTAAGAGAAATACCAACATATACAGATAAGTAATTCCAATAGAGGTATTTCTTTGTTCCTTGAATCCAACTCAGCAACAAATTTCTGGAGCAGAGCCTCTTTTATTGCTCAGTGATGCATTGATTTCTTGCACTTGACCCATATCCATCGACAAACATCACAACACGCTCAGCTCTGTGAAAACAAGTTCGTATTTATCTCATGCACAGGAAAAGCTTCCTTTGAGAAGTGCCAAATGTTTTAAACCATATTTTCCTGCACAAAGTTTGCATATGTGCTGCTGTGGCATCTGTGCGCTGTGCTTCCCAAACCACGTCCATTTTTATCATAAACAATTTTAAAGCAATTTCAACCATCTTCATGCCAGGTTTCCCAGGCCCACTTTTAATTTTATTTTTCAGGATAGACAAGAGGCAACAGAGACCCAAGGGAAGCACCAGCTTCAGCAAAGGCCACTCTCTACACATTTCACTCCCCAAGTGACAAAGGCAGTGTACAGCATGAGAAACGTGCCAGGGACAGCAGCAAATAAAACTATGGGCAGACACCCTTTCGGTTGCTCTTTAAAGAAAGCAAACAGGTTATGGGAAGCAGTAACACTTCTTCAGCCAGGTGATATCTTCCCATGCTAACTGTAATACACAGCCTACAAAATATGACAGGAAATGACTGGCCAACTGTAAAGCAAAAATGCTTTAGTATTATAATTTTACCTTTTTTTTTTTTAAAGAAAGACTGTACTAAATAAAATAAATGTTTGCAAAATAAATGTGAAGAGAGCAGAGGGATTTCCTCCCTAAACCAGTCCCACAGTTTCCCTGATGTTCCAAAGGGGTGTCATCACCTCTTTTCTCCTCACTGCGTGAAAATAAAGATGCCCACATCAGAACTAGCAATTACTCAGCAAATGAAAGCTTCTGCTGAGGCTAATACAGGAAATCTGGAAACAACATAAAAAACTCCAAAAACAAAACAAGTAAATAAATTTAATACAAGGTCTTGAGTTTAAAAAAAAAAAAACAGAGTGAAAATATTTCTGACTTAGATGGAGTGGTTTATTATCATCTCCAAAGAAATATATTGAAACTGTAAAAGAGGAAGAAACAAAAAAAAAAATGTTGGAGAATCTTTGCCTTGAAAACATATGTGCAGGAAAAATTGTTTGCTTTGAAAATTAAATCTGAACAGGGTGTGCCTGCTGAGATTGCTGGCACAACCTTGGATTTTACGGTGGACAAAGTGATAAACCTAATTCCAAAAACAGGGGTTTACATTAAGAGAAAGAGGTGCAAATATATGCTTCCTCCAGAAAGCTCTCATTGAAATGCTGCATTCATATTCAGGCTGGTTGGTTAAAGAAAGGAGCTGTGTTTGCTTCCCTCGCTGAAGTGCCACTGCAAACCCTTTATCCTGTGCTGGCACACACACACAAAAATACACGTGCTCAGGTGATTTGCTGAGCTTTAGCATGAGACAGGATTCCAGGGCACTGCCTGCTGCAGGCCATCATTCTGCAGCTCCTTCTGCAACACCGTTTATTAAAATATACAAAAAATAGTGTCATTGTGCTGACAATACACCCACCTGACAGAGTACCACCAAGGAGTCAGAACACTCTTATCATACACAGGAAAGATTGGTAAATAATGTCTAAACAGACAAAAAATGCAAGCAACTCATATATTCACAGAGGAATAAACACAAATGTTCTGAATTTTATTGTGACTAACAGCTACAGTCCCTGAAACAAGAGATGTAAGTACAGACCTCAGTAACAGAGTGAAAATCTTTTGAGTCCTCAGTATTTCCCACAGGGCAGCATACATATTTCTAAGCAACTTGAGAGAAACTGGGAAAATATCCTGAAAAAAAGCTTCAGTCTTGCTCCAGGATCCAGCTGGAGACTGCCGATCCTGGCAGGCAAGCAAGGACTCACACACTGCTTTAGGGACAGCTAACAGAGGGACAGCACCCCTGGTGTCACCCACACAGCGGGTTCAGAGCTCTGCCCTAACACACCCTGTCCCATGAGCTGGCATTAAATGCACTGCCCTGGCACCTGCAGAAAGGGACCCCTGGCACACTGTGGCCACGGAATGCTGGGCCAGACCTGAAGCAGAGACTCCTCCCTGTTGCAAAAGGGTTACACTCCAGGACAGAAGCAATCTGAGATACCTGAAGTCCCTTAACATGTTTTTTTTTTCGCAAGGGAGAGCACAGGGGAATTTCAACCCGTGTTTTCTTAAATTTAGTTCCTCTGGATATTTTAAATTATGCTGCAGTTTTGGGCTTAGACTTAAGCAAACCAAGCTGCTTTGCCATCTAATGCAAAGCTCTTATCAGCACCAGTGAGCTGTCTGGTTCAACTACTTTCATTATTCATTGGCAGCATTTTAAATTCTTACTTCCTATTAGAAAACCTGAAGATCAATAATGCTAAAGGAAGATGTACTCTCATTTAATGTCTCCAAAACTATGCCAGACAACTGGAAGGCCTTCTGAAATTGAACACTTTTCCAGCTAACAGGGATTGGACTGGTTAATGGTTGTGTGTACTCTCCACCACGCCCTTTTACAGCCAAAGTGATCAGATTTATAACTGACAAATCTTAGTAAACTACTAAGTTATTTTCAACAAAATTACTGGCTATCATCCCTATTTTCTTACTCTTTAATTTGTAAGTTCTTTCAAAGGAAGAAAAAAATCCCTAGTCAGGTTTGAAAAAACCCTAAATATTGCCTTTGAAATAAACGAAAATAAAAAAAGGGGAAAAAATGGCAGAGATGGAGGAAATCTGAATATCTGCAGAAGTACATCTTTGCATATTATATAAAATGGGAATATGTTTTGTTACTTTTAAAACTAGTTCATAGTGTTTCTTTTATTTTCTTCAGCAACAGCTGATTATCTCAGATAAAGACCAGCATTTCCTCTCCAGCTTTAGACATTTGCATAATTATTAACTTTGGTGGCAAGCACATAAAACTGTGGACTCAGTTTCAAGCAGAAAAGGAAATGGACTGTAAAAACTTCTGCATTTAAAAGCTTCTCTTATTAAAGAGCACTCTAGAAATAGCTATGTGGGGATGGATTATGTAGTGAAGGAGCTTTCAAACAAGGAAGAAATAATGTGCTTGGAAGATAATGTCAGAAAAATTCAAATATCAGTAGGGAAAGTTTCATTAAAGGGCAACAGTTAAATACCAGGCCTTACCTAAGGACACAGTGATTCATCTACCACTTGAAATCCTTCAATCTTTCTTTTTGTTTTTCTAGAAAACATGCTCCAGACCCCAAAGAAACTGCTTACAGCAGGAACCACTTTTTCAATCTCTTTTCCTATCCCTTCCCAGGAGGTAAAGATGATAAAACTTTCAGATAGATACAAATTATCCTATTCCAAGAGGAACAAAAAGTAATAAGTAGCTATTTATTTTCTGCTAAAATCATCCTGTGCAGAGTTCACTCACCCTGCCAATATCCAAAGGAAGTGCCAAATGCTCCCCTCCATCTCCACAGTAATGAGTCTGAATGTGAAGTTATATATTTCATTCTCCAGGTATATAATGCCATAACTGCAATGCCACAATGCCAGGAAAGAAAGTCTTCAAAAATAAAAATAGAAGCAGGAAGCAGAAATGATGCTTTGTAAGACTACTCCTTGGGGTTTTTTATTATCCAAGATACTGATTTCATTAACTATACTAGCTATTTTCAAAGAAAATGTAAAAAAACCCCAAAACCTACACATACTTTTTTCTGTATATCTGTATTCTGTTTATCAAAAATTCTAAACAATTCATAAATCCTTAATTACCCCCACTTTTTCTTTCATTCTCATACACACACATACTCTAATAAGAAAAATGTCCTTTCCCCCCCCCTTTTTTTTGTACTATTGGACTTCATTGTTTCTTTGGCAAATAAACACCAGAAAACACCTAACTGCAAGCTTAGAAGTTTTCACACTGACTCAGAAAACCATCACTGCAGAAAGACTGGATATTAGTACAAATGTACTGTTAATAAAACACAGGGCCTATCTTCATTAAATTGCATTTCTAATATTGTTTTCAAGAGATGGAAAAGTTCGTAACTGTACAATCTCATGGCTTATAGACTGGATTGTTAAAACAATTTTTGCATGATACTAATACAAATGATATTTTTTGCAAGATACTAATAAAATTATATTTAAAAGCTCACTTTTGATGAGCTTTTTATGATGGATTTTGAAGACCACAGAAGACACCTGTATCCAAGCAAGGGCTTAGCATCAAATTCTACATTTCTTTTTACCACATCTGGAAAACTCATAAAAGCTTTGCCTTTATTACAGGCTGTAGAAGAGAGTTAAAAAATACAATAAACTACATGTTTTATACCATCAACAATATTTAATATAACTCCATCCACAGCCTCATAGTTTTATTGTCCTGGGTTTTGAAATTAGTACTATTTTTATGCATAGAATATTATGCACACGTTATGAACAACTACTAGAGTTCTTTGGAGAATAAGCTCATGGATTTTTTAAGTAACAAGAGTAATAGATGGAACCAGCATAAAGATCTTCTTCCACTATGTACTTACATGCTTTTAGTGACCACTGTAGTTTACAATACTGGGTCTGTGGTAACTTTATTTGACAATCAGGACCAGTGTTTTCCAGATAGGGTGGGGTCAAAGGCAGCTGTTTTGTGAATTTAACAGACAAGAGCAATTTTTTTAAAACTGCTTTAGGATTTAATTAGCAAATAGTCTTAACAGGAAAACTATTTTCTGCCAAGCACAAGAAACTGCTCCTCTTGGCGAAAGATCTGTTCCAGCTTTACCCAGTATCAGATTTTTTTGCACTGACTACAGACAGAAACCAGTCTAAAGAAGAAATGAAGTGCAACTCAGCAGAGAGATGTCATTGGAATAGCTGGGGAAAGGGGGTGGCAGGAAACTAAACTGAATGTCCCTTCTCTTAGCCCTAAACTACTGGAGAACAAATAACACCGGAGCAGGTGCAGGAAAAAAAAAAGATTGGCCATACTTTTCTCCTTTTTATGCTTTTGCTTTTAAATGCACTTATCCTTGTTACACCCATTTCATTCTTCAGAGTTTATCATAAAGCAACAGTTCAATCACACAGCTCCCTACTAAAGAACAGCAGTTCTAGTGATACTTGAATGCCCAAGTTGATATAATTGAAGCATTATTTCCCATGCAGAGTCATTCTGAATTTACATACACAGCCACCAGACTGCCAAACTCCTCCCTTGCACAGAGCACTCCTTAGCAATGCCCAATGCATGAATCCTACTGTCATTCCTTCGATTCTATCACCTGCAGTAGCACCAAGATGACCACAATGACACAAACCAGACACAAACCAGACAGCTGGTACTGCCTTACGTGTGCATTTCTTACAAACAGCCAGACAGTGAACAAGGCACGGCATCAAGAGAAAAGGAAGTCAATGAGTTGAAAAAAAAGAGTTTGAATTTTTTTTTGTTTTTACATTAAAACTTCTTAATTTTGGAGGAATCTGCATGCCATGTACAAATCATTTAATAAATTAGAACACCAAACAGAAGTCCTAGTCATCAGGAAATTACTATGTGCTGTACAAGTATATTGAAATATTCAAAAGTCTTTTCTAGATGCAAAGAGAACCAGTTCTCAAATCCCAAAGTTCAGCTATTAATAGAATTGATCTTCTTGTGAATCCACAAACAAGATCCAGTTCTTAAAAACAATTCTTCATCACTGCTTCCAACCGAGTCAGGAGCATGAACAGATAATTTTAGTGGGTTTCTACTAGACAGAGCTTTAAAATTAGAAAGCCGCTTCAAAAATTAATGAAAGAGACGTGATTCAGAGCAACAAGGAAAACTGGGACACCGGCCAATTCCAAGAAGGTTTGAAATTTCAACTGACTTTTTTTGTCAGTGACTGGATAATGATATCATTCAATACTTAGACTTTTTACCTAGTTTCAAATTTTGTTACAGTTTAAAAACTTACCATTAATCCATTTGGCTTCTGGATTATGAACTATGAACTCTTTTCTGAAGAGATCTTCCAAGGATAATCTGTTTTCTGATGAATTTGCGAGTTCATCTAAAACAAACACAACAAGATCATTTTAGATGCTTACTAAAAGCAATATACTCAGTGTTGTTGGCAAAACAATGGAATTATAGAACCAGAAGTCCTGTTGAAATTGGTAACAATATCTTGCTCTTATTTTTTTTTCACAAGAAAAAGTATCATTTTTGTTCAGTAAAGCTTCAGGAAACAACGAATTGGTACCCTTTGGACAGGACAAGTGCAGGATGTAGTGCTTGGCTATTTATTATATTTGGACTGTAGTGGCAAAGTTGTTTCTTATCGCAGCCCACACCACAAAAAATTACAAACCAGTACCAAAATTTCCTGACAGTCAAAGGATTTTGGCCATACTGAGTATCTTACACTGAGAGAAACTACGTAAAAAACTCCTGCAAGTAAATTTGAACCAATTTCACCTATTCAACCAAGTAAAATGAAAAAAAAATTTTTTGACATGCACATTTTATAGCCTGTGCTTGCTTTCTAGTCCCTAGAACAACATAACTTGGCTAACAGCCTTTTTTCCCAAACATGACAGAACCCAGGAATATTGTATGAATGAATATTAGCCAGCATTGACTTATAAAACAAAATAAAACAAAATAATTTTCCTTCACCTAAAATCATCTCCACACTTCAGAAAACAAACAAAAAAAAAGCTCTGCTAAATATCAATGTTCTTGTGCTGTAAGCTAAATAAATAAGCAGCGAAGATTCAAGAGCGAACTGCTGCACTAACAGGGGTAATGTTGAACCATTACTGTTAAAGCAAAAGTTTTAGTGTCAAAAGACAAACCCACAAAGTTTCCAAGGAATAATCCCTGGCAGCAGCTTGCACTTCACCTGACTGCTTTAGGCTGTTTAGAACAGCAGCTGCCAAAAGCTGTGCTGTTTGTTGCCTGTGCCCTTGCAAAAAGATTCACCTGTGCACGTCCCACACAAGGAGTGCAATGCCCAGCCAGGTTTTTCAAATGATTTTATATTATTGGGCAGGTTACTGTAAATTACTGCACTATTTCTCTTCTCTGTGAGCATTTCCTTCCCATGTGTCAGACATCTACCTTCTCCACGAGAGGAACTTTGTGTTAGGCAGATTTTGTCCTTACTGATATTAGAGAGCGCTCTGATGACAGACACATACAAAAAGAGGTTCTGGCATCACAGCAGCCAAGCAGCAATCTTGTGATCTTTGTGTCAACCCACTATGTCACCAGGACAATTTTAACAAAGAAACCTGCTTTGTAAAGGTCATATCCTGTAATACATTTCGGATGAAAATGTGACCCTTCAAAAAGAGAATAAAGTCAATCAATAGTTTTGTTACTTGTCTTTATTCAGCCAAATTTCTCAATAAGAGGGCCAGCTGAAAGCTTACTGGAATCAACAGCAATATGATATTTTTGCCTTTAAATGTCAGCACTGCCTGCTGCAGTCACTTAGGCTGGTATTAATAAGATGCATCCTTGGTGTACCAAAGAGAAACTCCCTTTTAATGCACATCATGAATTTACAATAGACACAAGGCCATCACAGCTGCTCACACCACAGCTCTGCTGCATTTTGCATGTTCCTCCCTCCCAGGTCACAGCAGGGCCTCAGGAAGCACTTACCCACTGTAATCAACTCTTCTTGCACTTCATGTCTTGTAAGGCTGAGCACACACAGTTGTCCAAATCCTCTTTCATAAGACAAACATTCTAATCCTTAAATAAGTTTTTGCCCTCTTCCTACCTTCCAGGGGTCAAAATAGCCTGTTTGGGTTGGTTTTTTTTTTTTTTTCATCTGCCAGTCCAGGATGGGACACAATATTCCACTTGCAGTCTTACTGGAGCTTTACAGCAGAGCAACATTACCTCTCTTGATTTATACCTAATCCCTCTGTTTACACATCATTGGACCTTGTTAGCTCTTGCTCCTGCCACACACTATGTTTTTATCTTCAGAGCAAGCACATGTTGTTATGCGTGCACTATTCAGCACAAATACATTCTTGTGTCTTCAGAACACTGCTTCTGACTTAAAATCATCAAATCCTGGGCTCTTCACACGCCCATTATCCCCTTTCTCCATAACCTTGTTGACAACCTACCCTCAACAAGCTGTTTTCCATCACCTGTTTGGATTCAGCACATCCTGCTCCTGATGCTGTTTATCATTCCAAAGGGGTTTCCCTTCTAACCTTACCTGAGTCTCTTCCTACTTACTGTGACATAACCCTTTATTTCCTGCCAGTTTGCCAACTAGCTATCAAGCTCACACAATCTGTTATGCTGCCAAAGATTGCCTTACCTATGACGGATTTTTTTCCAACTGCTTAAATAAAAATCACTAAAAATAATACATCAGCTGACTACAGAGAGGCTATCAGAGAAGGAAGGAACACCAGCTCTGTTCTCTGTCTTCTATCACATCCCTGGCAAGAAATCTTGATAAATATTGGATTTTAAAGTAAGTTTTTGTGCCGGTTTGGCCAAATTTGGAGGAAATATCCTCTGTGAGAAAGGCAGGTTACAACCACCCCTCCTCCACCAGGTTTGGGGAAAAAAAAAGTCACATCACAAAGTCACATCATAAAGTCATCCCAAGACAGCTTTCCAATTCCTGTTAGCGTTTCTAAACTGAAAAAAAATGGCATCTTTAAGCAACTTTACTAGATGTTCAAAGAGTAATTTTTTTCTAATGCTAAGTTTTTACCAAAAGAGAGCCCTGTTTGTGACCCTTAACTCTAGCTTTCCACTCTGTCAGTATCTCAGATGCCCAGTTTATCTATGACAAGATGAATTACACATCATGGGAACCCCCAGAACACTCTACTGGGTTAATCTTTATTGAGCAGAAGCACAAGTTAGTTGTGCTTCACTGTGTTTATACTCACAGGAGGGGGTGGCCCTGTGTGTCAGTGACCAGCTGGAATGCACAGAGCTGCACCTGAGGATGGATGAGGAGGTGACCTTACATGTCAGGATTAAAGGGAGGGCAGGGACAGGTGACATTATAGTGGGGGGCTGTTACAGGCCACCCAGTCAGGAGGACAGAGGGGAGTGTCCTCACACCCACAAGCCCTGCTCCTCGTGGGTGACTTCAACCACCCCAATACCTCATGGAATGACAGCACAGCTGGGGATAACCAACCCAGAAGGTTCCTGGGATGCATTGTTGGTAACTTCCCTCTCCAAGTGACAAGGACATGGACCTGTTGGAGCAGGTCCAGAGGAGGCCAAAAAGATGCTCAGGGCTGGAGCATCTCTGCTATGGAGACAGGAAGAGATCTGAGACTGTTCAGCCTGGAGAAGAGAGGGCTCCAGTAAGACCTTAGGGGGCTCCAGGAGAGCTGGAGAGGGACTTTTTTCAAGGGCATGGAGTGACAGGATGGGAATGGCTTGAAACTGACAGAGGGCAGGTTTAGATTAGGTGTTAGGAAGAAATGGGTGGTGAAGCCCTGGCACAGGTGCCCAGAGAAGCTGAGGCTGCCCCATCCCTGGCAAGTGCTCAGAACCAGGCTGGACAGGGCTTGGGGCCACCTGAGATAGTGGAAGGTGTCCCTGCCCGTGGCAGGGGGGTTGGAATGAGATGATTGTTAATGTCCCTTCCAACCCAAACTTTGATTCTAGGATGTATTTGTTTTATTTTAAAGACTTCGTTTTGCTACTTTGTATTTTTTACATTACAAAATAGCCTGCTATCTCTTTTTCATTTCCATTGTAAATTTTATTGAGTTATTCTTGAAGGAGTGATATTTCCAACGTCCTCACACTATCTGCCACAGATTTCTGTATTTCAGTCTGAAATTATATGTATTTATGTATAGCAAATGACACAGATTACAGAAGATATAAATAAAATCAAATGTTAAAAACTAAATGACTACTTCTTAACTGTACATCCAACTAAAAACAGTTCAAATACTGGCATGTACTAATTCAAAATGACAAACCTGTTTGTGCTTACTAAACTAGAAGACTGCAAATGTAGAAATTAATGGCCTTGCTACTTTTCACGAGCTTATATGATATTATTTTTGCAGGTTAAATGTAGTCGAAACACCTCATAAAAATTGCCTTCTAACTTAGGAAATAAAACTAATAATTATGTACTCTAGTATGCCATTAACTGAAGCTCCCTACTGAATTTTCTGTGGGAAAAAAAGTTTTTATGCTAGAAATTAGGATAAAGGCTTGATGTTAAATGCCATCTAAAAAGTGGAAAAACACCGCTAGTAAACTATATGCAAGCTAACAGGTGTAACTGGGAATTAGTATAGCTCACTGTGTTTGCATGACAAAGGAAGAAAATCTGTCAGAAAATAGTCAGATATCAAAAGCCGCCTGCAAATTTACAGTAGCTACAGGGAGTCTGTACAGAACTGAACAGAAACCTGGGTCTTCTTGCAATGAATATCCACATCACAAAAAAAACCCCATTGTAGTTTGCTTTCTTTTCCTTTAAGAGTACTATGAGAGAGGGTATGGAGAGGTCGGTCCTAACCCTGAACAGTTTATCTGCTGGACATAATCCAAATGGATTCTCTTCCCAGAGCTTGATTTTACTCAATCCCTTCCACAAAGAGCATTTTCTGACAGTTTGTCTGACCTAAATGTTCTCTAAGGTAATTTTTCTGAAAAGGTGTCCTTTTTTTTCCATCATGTGTGAGTTTTCTTTGAGTCTATGATTAGAGGTAGGTGCCACTTTGCTCAACAGTAAGTGCACATATCAGCAGGCATGGTTTAAATGCCAACATCAATATCTCTGTAAGGGAGTCCTAGAAAAAGCACTCGAGTCTTCCACACCTTCAGAAACTGTAAGTTAACATGAAGGTAGGACTACTGTTAGTCCCAAAAGGAAAAAACAGCCTTAAGTGTGGCAAAACACCTGCAGAGGGATGGCCACATCCATACAACTCTTAGGCTGGTCTTAAGTGGTTTCTCATATAAAAGCATTCAGCTGCTAATGCTTCCAACTGGGCATTTGTCAGTTTTGAAATACAGATCAGCAGTGGTTGGTCAGATAGGTCTTCACATAATTCCTCCAACGTGGAACATACTGTCATGATGCAAAGCAAAAACAAGTTGATTCAAAGGCAGGAATGACTTAAAGTCACTGATATCTAAAAATCTACCTATGACTATTTCAGCACAGGCAGGTGTGTGATGAAATCTCAAAACCATGAAACAGAATAAAAGTAGAAGAAGAAAGGTACCTGTGTAATATTTGTACTGACAACAAACCAAATTATGGCACCTTATGGACAGCCATCTCTGTCTCTGCACTGGCCACTAATTCACAATATAAAGCTATATTTGTAACATTATTCACAAGGTTTTTTCTTTTGTTTCCTCTTAAATACTTCTCCAGCAATCCACTCCAAATATTGAACAAAAATCCCTAGATTCATAATTCAGTTGCCCCAGAGGACAAACAGGCTCCTATTTTGAAGCTGCCAAGTTTTTCCATTCCAGTCCCCTGCTTTAACAAGGGTAACCCCATTGTTTGGCATCTCTGTGCACTTTCTTTATCACTGCACTTCTCTAATTTTGAAGAAAACCAGCAGGGATATTTGCCTGCAAGCCTTCCACTGCCAGGTATGGAGCAGTGTAGCAATTTCCACCTGCTGGAAGCAATGGTGTTTATTTAATGTACTCCTCAGGCCAAGGGGCCTCACAGAGAGCTGCTGAGCCCCAACAAGTGGTTACTGGGCTGAGAGTTCGTTTAGACTCTGCCACTAATGTTTTACATCACTGTGATGTCTGGTCTTCCACTTCTCCATCTCTTTGTTGAGAGCAATAAGACATTTATAAAGATTCTGAGGATTGTCATAGAAGAGAAGCAAGATAAAACGATCAAAAATGTTACTAATATTGTTGGTACAATTTACTAAAATCACAACCATAATCGCAACACAGAGGTTTCAGATTTGAGCAGAAGCTCGGATATTAACAGGTCAAAATAGATCTCTTATTTCAACAGAGATCCTGCTTAGTATTGTACAGTCAAGTTATATTTCATGTAATGCAGATACTAAAAAAAAAAAAAAGCATTTCCTTTTAGTTTTAATATCATTTCTGTGGAAATTACATTAAAGTGGAAGCTAAAGGCTCTTTGAAGCCTTTTGCATATGAATTGCACTTTATTTTAAAAACTTGTTACCCCAATTTGAAAACATTGATCCCTCTATTAAAAGGCAGGAAAGCTGCTGCTCAAAATTCGAGAGAGCTCAGATGACAACTGTGAGTGTACACAGACCTAAGAGTTTCTTATACTGTGGACAAAACAATGTGTAAAAAATTGCAGGCAAAAGAGATCGTTGCTGTTGTGTTTGGCATATCAGTAAATACACTTTTGCCTCCAAAAAATACCAGTGAAACAATCAGGCTTCTGAGCAATGACCATCTGAAATTACCATCATTTCCATAAAAAGAAGCAGCATGATGTACAGTGTTTAGGGGAATTTACATGAAATCTAAAAAGCACCCATCCGTACAGGCAGAACTAAACAGGGACAGAACTCTCTGATGCTCAAAATAGTACTAGAAATGAACACTGGAACATCCCAAGGTAACAAAGGACATTTGCACTGAATATCTTCATTCAGACCTATTATATTTTATGAGAAGCATTTTCAAACCCAAATATTTATAATAAGAAATTAGCATCAACTGAGCACCTCACAAGAGCCAGATGTGAGGGGGTCTCCAACTTTTTTCCTCCCCTCAAATACTGGACATCCCAAAGTGATCTTAACACAAATCCATGATAAAACAGCTTCACCTATGGTGCTTAGTACCTGCCAGCAGACCAACAGAGTAGCAAAATATCTTCTGCCCACACTGTATTAATAATTAATAATAATCAAACAAATTAGTAATGAAAGTAAAGGGAGAACAGCACTGATTAGGGGCAAAACAGGGGAAATATCTACCCTACAATGTACCTCCAAAGCTTTCCATGGTAAGCATTTCCAACCCACAAGAAAGCCCATTTTACAGACCTGGATGGTTCTGGGAGAAAGGTTTTTATTTATATCAAGCTTTACAGTCTCTATGGGATATCTTAGAGCATCTGAGCTGACAGCACTAGTTTTCACTCGCATGACTTGAACTGAAATGTAGGTCCCAGCTTACACAAGTTTTCAAGGAAGATCTCTGGATTTTGAAACAGCCTCAGAGATGTTGTAATTCACTGAATTTTTTAACATATTTTTAAAAAAAGTTAACATTCCCCTAGGTTGTTTATTCTTTTTCCATGAGTGCTTTCAAAGAGTTCAGTTTATGTTTTTACATCATTAATAATTCTATATAGATAGAAGAGCCACAACTGATAGTTGTAGATTCCAGCAAACACTTGATATTTTACAAGTCTGCAAAAAACAGCTACCTCTCCGTGAAACAAAAAACAGTCTTCTGTCTTGAATTGTACCAGGATACACTACCATTTGCTCTCAAAATCTCTCTTTTTTTTTTTTATTCCCTGAAGAAGGTCCTGTACACTGAGACTGCAGCAGCACAGCTTTGCTTTTATTTTTCTCAACATGACCTAAGTGGAAATAAGCAAGCACTCATCTTGGACAGCACCATGCATAAGGAGTAGATATTTATACAGAACAGAGGAAGCAGACTATCCATAATGTTCCTGCATACTCTTTCCAGCTGTCTCATCCCCTCTGACAAGCAAAGTTTTTTGATATTTACCATTCAGCCTCACCACCTTCCTTTAAAGCAGCAGCACTCTGCTGCTGTACTCACTCATGCACAGACTCAGCAAGCTTCCCTCTAGATTTCATCCCGTGGCCAAAGAGTCTGGAACCATTATTTAACTAAAAAGAGCTTCATTAACTTTCTGGTTTACACAAACTGAGCACTTGAATGGCAGAATATTTGCAGACCAATATTTACTAGCTAGGCATGCCATGCAAATCAGGTACTTTACATTGTAACTTTAACACTGGCAAAAGGATTCAAAGATTTTTTTTTCTTTAAAACTTGTGCAGTGTTTGCTCTTTTTGTCTACTTCTTGCCCTCTCTCTCTTTTTTTTTTTTTCCTGTGAGTGAACCATTCCTTTCCCCTCTCTGTTTCTGAAAGAAAGAAAAGGGAAGAAGCTTGTGCATGTACGTATGGAAGATGCATGCTTGTGATTCGGTGAAAAGTTTCGTTCCTGGAATCAGTTTTCCACAGCATACAATTTTCTCTTAGCTCATCTGTGAATCTGAAATTACACCAAAAACCAACAACAAAATCTTGAAGTCAGCTCACACCTGCTGAAGCTGACAAGGATTGCTGTATCCCTCTCAAGGCCAACACAATCCTAAGGCCCTATTGCCAATCCCAAACACTTCTGCTCCACAAGGCCTCCAGTAGCTCCCAAGTCCCTACAGGCACCAAATTTACAACAGCCACAAGTTAAAAATGCTTAAAGGCAAGAGACACTTTAACATTTGTTGCTTTTGATGATTGCATTATAAATCATACATCTTTAATAAGATAATATAAAGAAGTGGGTTACCTGGGGTTAAAAGAATGACTGACATAGTGATGAGTGAACAAACAACTAGAATCACCAGCAGCGCAATAGCAATTCCCTTCCAGTTCCTCTGCGGAGGGCTGTTACTTCCAAGTTCCTACAGGAATGGAAAAAAATGAAATAAAAGGAAAAGACCACGTTTCATAAACATACATTTCCAGAACTATTAGCGATAGGAAAATTGCTCTGTGAACACTCATAATCACAGCACAGGAGGTGATCATGATCCCTCCCTTCTCAACAGTACACAGAGTCATCCAAAGGTGTGTAACTCTCATGCTTTTTTAATAGATCTCTTTATTTTTTTAAACATATATATATGTAATTTTATACCCCTAAGAGACAATCAAATGATCTTATGCAAGCTGTCCAAAATACAACTGGTGTTAAAGTGTCCTGAACATAAACTTCAGGACAATATCAACTAGCAGTTTATAAGATAATTACAGAAATGAAATGTAGCAATTTACTGTAATTCTACCTAACATGGTATGGACCATAAAGGTTTAAATACACATCCTTTTTAATGCACACTATTAAACTTATTTGTAATAGAGAGCATTAGCAAAACTGCCTAAGGCTGCAAGTATTCCATCTGAAGCTACAAGCTCTTTTTGTCTACGCAGTAGATCAACTGTAAACTGCTCCCCTATTAGTTATAAAAAAAACAACAGCAGCTTATAACAAATGCTAAATGAATGCTTCTGTAACTACCAGTGCACTTAGGCCTACATCCTCTGTGGTTACACGTTTAACTCCTGCCAGGCACCATTTACATTTTTTCAATAATAGCGATGCATTGCCCGTGTCCATGGTACAGTTTGAGACCAAACAGCCCATAAACATCTAATAACACAATGACAAAACCAGTGCAGTTGTTTCTCACAACCTTAACCTTCCCTCACAGAAAACAATATTTTTTCTATCTAGATTTGGCAATCTTTCTCCCACAATTACATGTGCCTTTAGTATCTCAAAATTAAATGCTATGGTAAGACTGCAAAAAAAAACCCCAAAAAAACAATACCTCCTGCTATGTTTTACAAACTTCCAAAAGCATGGTATAATTTTTTCATTTACACTTTATTTCATTTTGTACTTCTGGGTTATAATGAGTGTGAAATGGAGAAGTCTTAACAGAAAGTGGCAATGTTCTTGTGCCTTCTTGTCGCACATGCACCACCTCAGCATCACACATCACCCATAACAGCAATAGTGTCGTTAACTTCTTAATGTTGTTTTTTTAACCCCCTGCCTGTTAATTTCTACCTGTAAAAGACAGCTTCTCTCCCTGGTCCTTTTTTCCAGGCAATAGAAGGGGAATTGCCCAACACAATCTCGAAGCAATCCCACAGAGAATTCTCACAGCAGTCCTCAGCCCATCACAGCTCCCAGCAAGGACCCTCCCCCCCTTCCCAACACGTCTTCTGCCCACTGGACCCATCATCCTGCCCAGCTTGCCTGAGATTGCTCATTTTTGAGATTTTTAGCCTCACCAGAGTGGAAATGCAGCCAGTCTATCTCCTCAGTGCAGCCCCTCCTCATGGCTGGTCATCACAGGAGCAGCTCCCTCACCTGAGAGGTGCCAGCCTGCCCCTCCCCACAGCCAGACCCAGGCCATGGCCACCAGCAGCCTGGGCTGCACCAGTCCTGTCAGAATAGTTGAACCCTTTTATTATCACAGAAATCTCCTCCTGGGTGTTGATACTGACCCAGTGTCAGGCAATGGATGATGTTCAGCTACAGCACACAGAAGTGACCAAGGGCAGCTGCAGCACAGCAATTGTGGCCAGTCCCTCCCACACGGAGCTCTGCAGCTTTCCCAGGATCAGCGTGTGGAAGAACCTGATTACCACAACCAACAACACATCTTAGATACCCCTGGGGTTTTTTATTAAAGTTCAGGACTCCTGTCTTCATCACTCAGGGGAAGAAAATGGTGTAAGCAGGAGCTCCTGGCACCTGCCTCCTTTTCCCTCCATTGCCCCGGCTTCCCAACCACTTTCAAGCTCGCCTGCTTCCCTCATTTTCTTTCCCATCTCATGAAATACTAATTACCACAGCCTGACTAGCCTTAGACACAGGTCTTCAAGGCCTGCATGACTGCTTGCTGAGCCCCTCTGGTGATCCCTAGGATATAAGCATTGTGTGGTTCCATCCTTTCTGAACAGCCCTGGCCACTCTGACATGGCAAGGACCCACAGCCTTTCCACAAAAATACAGACCTTCTGTGTCCTGAATGTGAACCCAGATCCAAGCCATTATCTTCCCTTAAGTAAGAATTGTTTTAAAGTGTTAATAGCACAGTGTAGAAAATACAAATTTATTCTAAACATCACAGTAGTAGCCTTATTTGAATGACACCTGACAGAATCCAATTTAAGACAAGAACGAGCAGCTCACAGAACCAGGTGGTGGTGAGAAAACTGTAGTTTCCCTCAGAGCATCATGAAACCCTGTTCCAAAGAACTGACTTGAAATTACAGAAGCTGGACAACTTGATGAACGTCTCTAAAAAATGTACCAAGTCCTCTTTACTCACGAGGTTCTCTGCAGACATGAATATTGTTCAGTTTCTGAAAATAAAGCTTCTTTTTAAATTCTTCTGCAAATTTTTGCAAGGAGAATATCAAAGAGATGAATCAAGTACTGAGCATACAAAGCTTATTGATACCCACAGCGAGAAAGAAGGGAGCTTCCAGGTAGCTGAAAACTTGGGAGACTGGCATAAAAAGAAGGACTTGTCTCCCATTAAGATATTTGGTTTTAATATTTGGATAAAAGCTATGAGTTGCATCAAATTATTATCTTAGAATTTATTAAAGGTCATGATGATGTTTTGATATTGAGTGACGACGTTCTTCTAAGACATTTATGAAGTTACTGTACACAAAGACTATGTGATGAAATATTAGAAAAATCACTATAATAAAGTGAATTCATAGCACAGTCACTATCGAGGGCATCTCCAATTAATTTTTTTTATGCTAACCAGTGCAACTTCTGGACTGTAACCTACAAAGTTTTAAAATAGTGTAAGCTGCGGTTCTTCAACAATAAAATATTTTTAGACTCGTGCTGCTTTTCAGCATGGCCATAAGCAAAAGGCAGTTAAGTAGATATTTGGACTGTGTATCACTGGCAAGACAGAAGCTGGGAATTCTGAGTGTGACAAGAAGACATAGGCATTAAAGAGACAACATCACAGAGAGCCATACAATGAGAAGCTTTTGACACTATACAGTTTCCCCATAGCTCTCTGCTAACTGGCACATAACACCAATGCAGGCACAGATGGAGATTTAAGGATTTAATCTTCTAAACAGGCTCTTCTATTAATGTGGTTTGAAAAAATACCTACTCTTGAATATGGTGGTTTATATATGACACTACCTATAATGTTATTATAGATTTTACAGTCTGACTCTAATGAATCAGAAAATGGCTGCACAAAGAATAATACAATTGCGAGTTTTCTCATTATTTATAGGAGCTTCTTCACAAAACATTTAATTGCATCGTTGCCAAAAACAATCCTCAAGTGATTTATATTTCTGAATGGAATTTATGATTGAGATTACTCAACCTTACTAAAACATAGTTACAAAGAGAAAAACAAAACACTGCATGCACAAAAACACTGTACACCAGTGTTAGAGATCCCAACACCTACTGCTGCCAAATGCTAAAGACCATATTTACCAAGAGCTTACAAGCCCTCACCATCAGTGTGTGCAACCAAAGGTCAAAGCCCAAAGTTGCTGCTCTGTGACTGTCTCCATTCAGTCTCTGCTGACAAGACCCCTAAAAGACTGGTCTTGCAAAAGCATGTACTACACATGTGATCTAAGTGTGATATATGTGACATACGTGTGATACAGCATTACAGAGGTTGCAAATCCTGCAGCAGTAACCAGAAGAAAGGCTAAAACAAAAACCTGCAGAGACTGGGTGTGGGAGGGAGGACAGGTTGAGGCTGTCAAAGGAAAGCATGAGTTATTTCAACCCTACTGCACCCCTCTATGCAAAGTCCCACTCGCCACTGCAACACAAGGTATTTCAGAGGGAAATGCTGAAAAATATATCCAGTAAATATGCAAAGCAAATATAATTCAAATAGGCTGATGCATCTTTCTCTCTCCTTTTCTTGTCTGTTTTCTAAATATATACTCCATCTCCAAACACGGTGTACAGGCTGATGATGAACTGATTCACTACAGGCACGAAAATCTTTTAAGTAGCAGCAAGACATGGCTTTGAATATCACATTCTATGGCACAGACTAATAAAATGGTTTGGGTTGGAAGGGACTCTAAAGATCAGCTCAGTCCACCCCACTGCCTCCTTCCACTAGACCAGGTTGCTCAAAGCAGCCTGGCCTTGAACACTGCCAGGAATTCCACAGCTTCTCCTGGGAACCTGTTCCAGTGCCACACCCTCGCAGCAAAGAATTTCTTTCTTCTGTCTAATGTGAGCCTGTCCCCTTTCAGTTTAAAGTCCTTGTCCTGTCACTACAAGTCCTTGTCCTGTCACTGCAAGCCCTCTCCAGCTCTCTTGTAAACTCTTTAGGTACTGGAAGTTGCTCTAAGGTTTTCCCAGAGCTTTCACTGCTCTGGGCTGAACAGCCCCAACTCTCCCAGCCTGTCTCTGCAGGAGAGGTGCTCCAGCCCTCTGAGCATCTTTGTGACCTCCTCTGGACTCCTTCCAACAGGGTCCACACCTTCTTACATTGGAGGCCCCAGAGCTGGATGCAGCTCTGCAGGTGGGGTCTCACCAGAGCAGGGTATAGAGGCAGAACCCCCTCCCTCGCCCTGCTGCCCACAGAGCTTTGGGTGCAGCCCAGGATGGAGCTGGATTTCTGGGCTGCAAGTGCACATTTCTGGGTCATGTTGAGCTTTTCACTCACCAGCACCCCCAAGTCCTTCTCCTCAGGGCTGCTGTCAATCCATTCTCTGCCCAGCCTTTACTTGTGCTTGGAATTGCCACAACCCATGTGCTGGACCTTGCACTTGGCCTTGTTGAACTTGATGAATTCACATCACAGGCCCATCTCTCCAGCCTGCCAGGGTCCCTCTGGATGGCATCCCTTCCCTCCAGGGTGTCAACACAGCTTGGTGTCATTGGGAACCCGCTGAGGGTGCCCTCGATCCCACTGTCCATGTCCCTGACACAGATGTTAAACAGCACCAGTCCCAGTACCAAGCCCTGAGGAATCCCACTTGTCACTGGTCTCCACTCAGACACGGAGCCAGTGACCACAACTCTCTGAGTGCAACCATCCTGCCAATTCCCTATCCAGTGCTCCATCAGTCAAATCCATGCCTCTCCAGCTTAGAGACAAGGATGTCATGTGGGACAGTGTCAAAAGCCTTGCACAAGTCCACGTCAGTTGCTTTTCCCTGATACACCAACACTGTAGCCCTGTTGTAGAAGGCTGTAGCTTCATTCTTTAGTTCTGAGTTTTTGTTCTCTGTTTTTGAATGAAATAGAGATTCTGACATGGATTTTTCATCTTTAGAATAAAAAACTACAAAGTTTCCTCCATAATGGCTGTATTACACAAGACTGTAACAAGAAGACCTGACCCAAGTTCCTATTACAAGAGAAATAAAAAAATGAAACTAAATTCCATTAGGTTTATTTCATATGGAAATATTTTTTATCTGTTGACACAGAAATGCAAGTGCATATTTTAAGTAGTATTGGGGATATTGATTTGAGAAAAAGAATCACTCAGAATTAAGAGATGTAGTAGAAGAAAAGGCAAAAAACTTTCAAATATTTCCATATTTCTACCTGAATAAACTTACAATCAGTCTTGTAAGCAGCATAACCAGAAAAAAGTCACAGCTTCCTTCCTAAAGCTTATCGAGTCAAACAGTTTTATTGTTAATCAATGAGGATAAAAAGTCTTTAAAACATAATTTTTCCATCAAGTGTGTACGACTAAGGTTGTTGTAAGAGAACAAAAGGTCAGAAAATATTGGCACAGCATGCTGCATTAGTAAGTCAGGTTTATGAAGTATCTTAACAGCATTTTCCGGATTTCTTGGAAAACTATTTGTGTAAACCACAGTACAATTTCCACCATGGAAATACTGCCAGAAGCAGTAGGAGAATGCCTGGTGGAAGCAGGGATGTGGAAGGGCGCTGGCTAAAGCCTGAGGACTACAGCGTGCCTCTGCCAGGCTTTTCCAGAAGACATCAGTTAGTTAAAATGCAGCATCCCCTTCGGGAGAAGAAGTGAAACCCAAACTTTCAGAGACAAGCTGACCCTGAGAGCTGGCGTTTAACCAAACTGCTTTTTCTCACAGAGCTCCTGCCCATGCTGCATCGACCCAGCTGACAAATGGTGGGAGGAGCCAAACGCAGAAAATACGCATTTCCCTATAAAAATTAAGAACAAGAATTCAAGCAGTTTTAACTGCTTCTGCTGGGTGCAGCTCCAACTGAAAGCAGAGATTCTGCCGCAATTTCTGCAGTCTGGAGTGAACTTTACCAGGCCGACGTGCCCTAGAGTCCAGGCCTGTACTGTGGGTATTTGGAACACAAAACCCACCAGCACTGAGCTGCAGCAGTGTCTGGTGCTTGCCTGCTCTTGTGCTGAGGCACCAAGGACAGATGAAGGATCTTAGAGGAGCTTTGGGCTGTAGCAGATTTGGGGCTGTAGCAGTTTCTGCCAGCATGGCATCTTCTGAAGCCTTGAATGAATCGTCTGCTTTAGTTTTTTTCTTTTTTTTAATGCTGTTCTGTCACCAGGACAAAGCCTACAGAGAAAAGCACTAAGAAGAATCACAGCCCCCCCACCCCCTTATTTTGGCAAGAATTTCAGGGGCAAAGTGCATTAGAATAGGAAAAGCAAATGTAATTTGCTTTGCAGTAGGAATGAGAATGAGTCTCACTCTGCAGCTTAGATGTAATCACAACAATATCACTTCATTAAACTCTTGCCATTTGCATTCCCCAAACATGAAGAAAAGGTGATAAATGAAAAAAAGACGAATAATTTCATGTCACATTTCAGGTGTTTTAAAAGACAGACTCAATACACTTATAATAAAAAGATTGCAGTCTTTCCAAAGCTCTTTATAGAGCTGGGCTTGCAACTGATATTAACTACTACCTGCCTTGGGTTTGCAGTGTGCTATTTGAAGGGAAATTACCCCAGCAAGCCTTCTGATTTTGTGATTAAGTGATTGTGTCCATTCCTTTCCAGCTGTTTTTGACTAATCCCATGGCCTAGATAGCAAGAGAGACTCAAAGACACATCCACAAAGTGGCACAGGATAGTTCTAATCCATTTGCATAAGTACCTATCATTTTCATCCCTCATGTTCCCTTTACAATCCGCTGTGTTATAAGATCCTGTTGCTACAGTTCTTGTCTCAATGATTATGATCACACAATTGCTTTCCCCGGTCAATATCTTTATTCATGAAAACATTGCCACTTCTTTTCAGAGTCATTGTAAAATGCCACTTTCAGAGGAATGCAGGATTCTGTCAGCTCTATGGATAACAGGCATTTTAAAAAGAGAGCAGCTTGTTAGCAATTACCCTGCTCAGAAGAGGTGCAGGGTTTGGATATGGGAACAATCTGTCTTCATATTTTTATTTCTTTGGGCTGCACTGGTAGAAGAACAAAGCTCTCCTTTTGCAGAGCCAAACTGAAAACAAACCCAAACCCACCCCTCCTCAGTAAAAATAAGCTAAAATAAATGTGCACATATAAGTCATTCTGAGAAGTGTTGATCACTCGCGCTGGTTATTAACCTTGAAAAACATTTTGTGCTTTCTTTCAGCTTGATCATTTTTGCTCTAGGCAGAGATCTTTTCCTTGGACCTGCAAGTGCCCATTCATGAACTGGATTTTGGTTATTTGGGGTATTTTGGAACAGCTTTGTCAACACCCTTAGTTCCAACTACTCACAAAAAAAAAAAAAGGACTAGAAACATTTATGGAATCTATTTAGTGTGTTATGGCCAGCATTAAGAATACATCCCACATCTTCCCACTCATTTTGCAGTGTACCTTGTAACATTTACTTCAAGACAATGAGCTACCTATTACACTAGACAAACAAGTAAAAGCTTAACTTCTGAAGCGTTCTGCTGAAACTCTTGTTCAAGGTCTAATCACAGCAGATGAGTTTAAACCTTTGGTCATTATTCCTGCATGTAACAAATACAAAAGCAAAGATGGGTCAGCACTACTGATCAAAACAGTGTGGCACCTGCACAAGTGAAAATTTGCGGCCATCTGCTGTTTTTTAGCAAATAGTAGCATTCAAACGGGACGGGGGGGAAGCAAACCATCACAGTGCACAATATTAAAGAAACTATGGAAAATGCAGGTCATGGAAAATACTGCCATAAACGCTGTCAAGTATCTGGGGCAGAGGGAGACTTGAATAAAGCAACAGTGGGTGACAGACCTGGTTTGTATCTGAAAAAAAAAAGAGCAGTCACAATGAAGAGACAAGCTGCAGCAGGCAAGGGATCTCCTTAGGCTTTTGGAAGCCGAGCTGAATGCAAGGCACTTCGATGAAGAGGTATAATGCCAGCATCAGAGGCAACTTCACTGAGCCCCAGGATTTCAGAGTTGTTATCCCTTTTCATCCTGTGTTCACAATCTTTTATGGTTTGTTTCTAACAAAGTTTCAGAAGTAAAAATACTGTACTATTTCTTTCCAGCAGAAATACTTGGCAGAGTTAAGGAGAATAACAAAGTTCTGACAAGATGTGAGTAAGCATCTTGGGACTCAGAAGTACAGAGGGACATGAAAGCCACAGGAAGCCACCTACAGGGATTTCTGCAAGCTCCTAAGGATAACAGCTAATGAACAGCTGCTTTATTAAATATGACTCCAACCTCCCCTGCAAATCTCACCTCCAGACAGAAGGTTGTCCACAGGAGTCTCACACCCTTTTGGGGAGCTAAGGCTCACCAATAGCTTTGCTGTGACTGCAGGTTATGTTCCTCGTGTCCTCATCAGACCAAAGCCCCTTACACCATGCTACATCTTGTTTTCCTCACACCAGTCTCGTCTTGGAGCTAATGAGATTTTTGTCTGATTAGGAAAAGCTATCTCTGTATCTTGAAGACTGCCTGCGAGATTACATGGAAATAAAGCAAGCAGCTCATTTCCAGAGAGCCCATGCACCATTAGCATCCACAGGAAATCAACAGCTCATTTGCCATAATTAAAGAAAATTCTTAGAAGTATTTCACTAAAGCAAGTAAGGCCAAGGACAGAAAAAGATGACAAAGCAGCAGGCATAAATAAACATGATTTTATTCAGGTTACTATGATGCAACACAAGAAGTCTGTATAAACACTGGCACAGCCATTTATGGCCAAAAAGGTATTTTCACATATTCCTATTGATTCTAACTTTAATGAAATGTCACAGGATAGTAAAATATGTCTCCCATTCTTATCCCGCTAAAGAAAAATCCCCCAACCAAGTAAAATAACGTATCTCAAGAAAAAAAGGACATAAAAAATAAATGAATACAGGCTATACATGTCGCATACCTATAGATCTTTCTACCGATATAACAAAGCTGTTTGCTGGAATTTGTCCTTTTCATTGCTCAGAAACAAATTCATACTTTGCCTGATTGCTTAAAAAAAAAAAAAAAGCTTTAACACATATTTTTATTTCCCAATATATTGGTATGGTCCCACAACAGATGATTTTTAAAACTGACATCAACAATTTCAGCATTAATGAGCAGATCTGTTTGACAACACAGCACTGCAGTTCACTGAAGGTTAGATAAACAGCAGAGGTTACCAAACTGCAGCAATGTCACATAAGTCATATTCAGGTCCATGCCATGTAATTTTACCATTTAAATTGAACACAGTGGCCCTATTTTTAATGGTAAAAAACTGCACTGGTGCATGACTTTCAAGTAAGTTCACTGTTAGATTAGAAAACAAAAAAATCGCCTTTTGGAGTTTCTCACTGTTCAGGTATTTGTACACATGCTTAATTTTATGCCATTTAAGAGCCCTGGAGAATGGATTTGACAGAAATCTTTTTTTTTTAGATGAGTGAGATTAAATCAGGAGTTATCAAACTATGGAATGTGCTTGTAAACATTATTTTGCAAATTTACATCAGTATTTTTCTATTTTTTTTCAGATTTACACATAAATTTCATGCAAATAAAAAAAGTAATTTAAATCCAAATGTGCCTTAATAAGACTCTGTGCACATACGTGTGTACACACATGCACATATCACTGAATATATATACAGATAAATATTATTCCAGGCAACATTCCTATAAATAAATAAAAATGTAAATAAACCAAGGAGTCCGTACCAGAAAAGGGAACACAAACACAATCTCTGTGTTTAGAGGGAGTTTTCCAAGCTCAGATGAGAATGGGAAACCAGCAACTCTTTACGTGTATGTCTGTCAACAAAACTGTAGCAAGCAAAATTACTCACTCAGTATAACTGGACTCTAATTAGAAATTTATCCTTTATTTTTTCCCAGTCTGCTTCAGCATTAAATCACCTGTTTTTCCAGAAAATGGAATTCTGTTTAAAGCAGTGGAATATTATGAGTCTATGATCAGAAATAAAGATATGGTTTTCTCCTTCACTTTTTAGGCAAAAAAGACCAGAGAAGTGAAGTGATCAGGAAATTTGTAGATTTAATACATTATGCTAAGTCATATAGAATTAATATATATAATGACCCAGCAGAGCCAAGATCACACCTCACTTAAAAACAGTGTAAGTCCTCACAGCACTAAGGACATCCCATTTTTCCCACACTCATACACACACAAAAAGCTTATAAAAAAACATTTATAGAAAGACAATGGGTCACAAAATCATCTCCTTACCTATATTCCACTCAACTAAAAAGCAAATTTAGTACTAGGAGGGAAAAAAAACAGGAATTTCTTGGCTGTTTTACCGGATTCATTGATTTTTTTTCAGTATAATTCCACATAATATAAATGCTTTTTTTGCCCTGCAAACTCATTTTACCTAATGGCCAAACCTATCTAAATAAAACACTTCAAAGACCCTTTATCCATTATGTTTCTTTGCGAAATGTGAGCCACCCAGTAAGAGTCAAGGTGCTCCTACTGGCAAACTTTTCCATATGCTGTTTTTACTGGAAAGCAAAGAAATGAATAAATACACTAAGGGCTGCTCCAGCAAAGCCTGGACATTCTGAGAGGCACAAAGAAACCTTTGATTGTAGGGATAAATGATCCCTTGTGACCTGACTTTCGGAGAAGGCTCCTGTGGCAGCAACAGCTGGGAAGGTCCAGCTGTGCAGGGGACACACAGAATTAAGCATGGAAGGTGTCTGGATCTGGTGTTTTTGGAGTTCATAGAAGTAAAGCAGGATGGAGAGGAAAACCAGAGGATGACCCAGAAACAGACACTTTCTCTCTCCACATGGAGCTCCTACTTCACACAGAGCTCCTTGTTTTGCTTGGCTGCAAGGACAGTACAGAAAAGCAATAAACTGAATTAGAGAAACCTAGAGAAGGGTGCCCAAAGCCTTTTCTGGCTGGGGATTAGGTACAGTATTTTCATGTGGTATGAAATAGCAATAGTTGATTTATTTCTTAGGTCTAATTTGCTATTTTTGCTAAATAAAGAGGGGCATCTCTGCACTGTACATACAGTAATAATATTTTGTGTTTCACTACATTTTCTGGGGGAAAACTACAGATGATGAGCACAGATAAAACAACTATGGAATTAGTAACTGCTGCAGCAATCACACCACCCTCTGAAGTGTACAGCTTTTTAACCAAAGTTAAATATATTGTAAGAGACTCATTTCTTAATGACCCATGCAAGTGCCATCACTGCCAGAAGAAAAGTCTTTGTGAAACACATTCCTGCATAGCTGTTACAGGATGGAAATGATGAGCAGAAACAACAGAAATCAAACAAATCAGGTATTGTATTATCTTTTTTAAACAAACGTAACAGAAGAGAACTATGATTGAAAGGGAGACTGGGCAGTACTAAAGAATATTTTTAGGAGTCAGTCATACTCTTAGCAAGAGGATAACAGTGCCATGAAAAGCAGTGATGTTGTCAAGCACTCCACACACACCTTAATACTTGTACTAATAAAGGTGAGAGCATATCACTGAGTATCTCAGATATTTTGGCAGAAATCCATCCAAACTAGGAGTTTTGACTTAGAGCAAGAAATGAATGGCACCTTTCATTGTTTCCTTTTTGTCTGATTCCAATGACAAATACAGGAAGGATGAATTCTATAAAACAAATAATATCTATTTCTTTTTGGTTTCTTGCCATTTAAAAGTTAAAAGAGTTATAATTACAATTCAGATGAACAGAGACAGAGATAGAAGACCTTAGATGGAAAGATCTTACCAATACAGAAGCGGGTACCTGCCTTTGGCAGAGCTGTTACACTAAAGTGGATGAAAAATTCCAAGCAGCCCTGTCACTGAATTTTCCATTAATGCACAGGAAGGTCATTTGTTGTCCACAGATCCAGTACTCAAAACAGACACTCAGCTCAAAATCTCTCCTTGTCTCTGAGCTTTAATATAAGAGCCAAATAATTCCTTCAGATCCACTCCAACAGCTCCTACTGAAATGTCTGGTGGCAAATACTTGACTTAAATGAAGGTGTTGGGCTATGAGACAGGCTATAACACTGTGGCTTTCTTATATACTCTTATACTACCGGCCTTAAATAAAATGGAACCTTGTGATACTCCATGATTCCCCAGCTTAATAATTAAAAAAGTATAAAAGTATCAACCTTTATTTCCTTTTTCTAAATACTTGCTTAGTTTCTAACAAGAATGAATAAATATATTCAGTGTGGACTCAAAAACAAGCTACTAGAAGTCAGAATCCAGACCTATATGGCCAACTAAACTGAATAACCTAATTAATAAGCTACAAAAGGAATTTTCGCAGATTCATGCCATGCAGAAATGGGTTCACAGGTAATCTTGAATGTTAATAAAACACAAACCATTTTCAGAGCAAAAACAGGGGAAAAAAACAAACTAAAGCAAAACCACCCACAGAACAGAAGAATGGATTTTATCCCAGATAAGTGGCAGTGATTAACAAGTGTACTTTCAAAGTGATGGAAACTTGCCAAGAATTAGTTTTTAGCTCATTTACAAAAAGAGAATTGTAACAAAAGTGTTGGTGTAGTTAATATCTGACTTTTACAGGAAAATTTCCTTCTTCATATCTTGTGTTGATTTTATACCTGTGGGGTTTCTTCCTGTTTCCTACAGCTCACAGCACCGTATGCTCCTTATTCCCTCCCGAGTAACTGAATAATCTTTCACATCCTTGTCTCCTTTGCATAAACAACTTATGAAATTTTCTGGAAGCAGCTACATTACAGCTTCTGAGATTGCAACTTTAGGCAGCTCTAGCTGTTCCCACAGGATCAAAATTCTGAGTAAAATTAAAACTAGCAAAGATCCTTGAAGCTGACCTGACACACACCAAGTGACAAAGCCAGCAGCTGGCTGCAAGCTGCGCCCGTGATTCCTGACTACAGTGGCCCTTGGAGGGAGCAACTCCTCAGGTCACAGCGTGTGGAGACTTGCAGCCAAATCCCCGTGGTTCTCTGCTGGGCACGAGGTATTGAAAATACAAACCAGCTACTAAAGTAACTCCTGTGCAGCATCTTGAGTGGGAAAACAAAGCCCAGAGCCTGCACTCCATCCTTCCCAACTTCCACACCAACCCCATCAGAAGATATGAAAATAAAAAAAATAAATAACCCAAAACAAAACCCCAAAAGCAAAACAAACCAGAAGTGGCTCTGACTCTGACCCAAGTTGGTCTGATGGACCAGCTGGTTGAAAATCTGGTATCTCCTCACCTCTGCTCCCTGCGTTTCTGCTCATCACAAGCCTCACAAATAACCCCATCATACTCTTAGCAACAGAGGACCCCAAGGCATTTGTCTGTGCACAGTCTGCTCACCTAGACTTGCTTAGGGGTTAATGGGGACAATACAGAGTGATTTTTTTTATTATTTTGTTATGAAAACTAACACCAGTAAAAAGCTCAACTTCTAAAATCCAATATATTTGATGATGGGGTACTATTTCCATTAGTGTCTTCTACAGAAGTCTTTGAAAGCAAAAACCACGGCTTTTCACATATCTGAAAGTGAAATAAAAGTATTAATCTCCTCAGATTACCAAGATTACCTGTCTACAAGAGAATATTCTGCAAAACAACATGATGCTTTAATTACAGGACATTTCAGCATGATGCAGCAAGGGAAAATGAAGCAATACATCTTACATGAAAAGAATTTGAAGTCTCTAATCCAGTATAACAACTGCATATCTACATTGTTGATATTGTTCTTAATTAAAATATATCAAAATGGTTGTTTATGTTCCATAATTGGAATGTAGCAAATTGGGGCAATTGTGTAGGAGTCATTCTTCTGACCTAGGAAAAAAAGTGTTGGTAGTAATTATTGCATTATTTCCCCCAGAAGGGGAGCATGCATACAGTGTTCTATTTAAAATTTGTACTGCAAACAGGATTTTGCAACAGAATTGAAGTAGGACATCTTGACCTGATAATTTTACCACCTGAGTAATTTTATTCTGTGCATTTAGGAGGAGTGTTTACTTCTTACTACAAGCAGAAAGCTGGATTGGTTTTTTTAAGAATGGAAAAAGTGAATAAAAATAGCAGACATCTGCAAACATCCAAGAGAATAAAGACAAGTTTTGCAATGTACAACTGCAACAACAGTAATTGTATATGTCAGCTTCTGAAACAAGAAGCTACTAAAAATATACACAGTAATTCTTCCTGGTGCCCTCACCGAAGTGGGAATCAAAAATTGCAGTTTATCCAGAAGCTGTCCATACACCACTCACCATCTACCCCCAAGTGTACCACCCCTCTCTGACTATATCTGCATCAGCAGCCAACACACTGCAACGCACTGCAGTAAGAATGTTTTATTTTCTGGTTTTTATGCATTCCCTGTGGTGATTAGTTGCATATTTAGGTAACCCTGCAAGTGAGCAATGAAAGAAACCCTTGGTGCTTTTGTCAATAATTTATTTTAAAGCTGCAACTCCAAATATTTAAGCATACCAAGCAAGGAAAGGGCACAAACTGTTTAAAAAAAAATGAGAGCCATTCCAATTCTTCCAGCCACTCAGTAATTACTGTTAATGTGAAAGTTACAAAGAAAAGGAAAACCTGTTATTCAGATTACCAGTCGAGCTACTGTTGCAGGACGAAGGAGAAGAGCTAAATCAATGCCTCAACTACAGTGACTTTATGAGGAAGGGCCCACAAACAATCCTTGGCAGTGCCCTTCATGAGCACGTACTCAAGCTGCACATCTCCCCAGGTCCTCCACTTGTGCTCTAAATTGAAGGTGCAATTAGGTGTGCTCTGACTGCAGCCAGGTTGATTTGCAGACTTCACCGGGTAATTAGGCAGGTGAGTGGGAGAAATCATCAGGACAAATAATTGTGGCTTAAATGTAGAAGACAGTTTGTGGAATCCTTGTCAGGTAGGAGCAGAGGGGCATAAGGAAAAGTAGAAATTCACTCAGCTCAAACAGCACAAGAAACCATGAACAGCTCTACCTCCCCTGTGATCTCTTCCTTTCATTCTTATGAAAAAAAAAATGATAAATAGGCCACGCTCATCTCAGAGGAGAATATCTTCATGACCCATATCTATCCTGATGCCTGTACCTGACCAGGCAGTCAATGGCAGCTAATCGAGGGCAGACCTAGGTACTGCCAGATGGCACCAACACACAAATGTGTATCTAAAGAAACAATGATTACATTTGCAGCTATATATCTGATTTTCAATCATACACCTTTTATGGGTCACTGTCTTCTGAGATTACGACAGTAATTTCCATACCCGAAAATTAGACTGATAATCACAGGATGGGTAAAACTTAATGAAGTCCTTTAACAGTTATAAGGGGTTCTGAACCTGACTGCTGTTTAATGTACCTACCAGGTGACAGAGATGATCCAAGGTCAAAGGAGAATAAAATACATGGAGTAGGGAAAATTTCCATCACAGAAACACCATGATTATCAAAAAATGAAGAAAGGCAAAATGTGACTATGTAGTACACTTCAACTTTTTTTTTATCCTTATTTACAAGTTTTCCATCTTAATTGTCAGCTTTCCCATCCATGTCTAAATCCAAACTGGTATCATGGTTTTCTTATACCAAAAGAATAGAAAATTCAGGGAAGAAAAACCTTAGAAGACAAAACACTCAGAAATTCAAAATTTTGTAAGACTGGCAAATGTAGGTGCCTAAAGCTTAATGAAATCATAGCATTTTAGAAAATTTTAAGTAGACTGAGAACAGCAATCACCTTGTGGAGTATTTCAGAGCAGTGTAAGTTTTTTGCTTGAACACTGCTTGTCCATCTCAGCAGAATAAAACCAATAGAATAAAACTAATTTGGCACTATTTTAAGGGGTTTTTGACTCATTTCCTAAGTCCTCAGAAGGTTTTTCATGTTGTCATTTTGCCACAGAAGTAATCATCCAGAAGAAAGTCTAAGGAACGTCACAACCCTGGTCTACTCAATTCTTCACAAATGAGGTGTTACAAATGACCACCTGAGTTGCAATTACTACCAGTAGTTTTTAATAATTCTTAGATTCATACATCTGTCTTGCTGCTTAGCAATACAACAGCCAAGTTCAGTCTTCAGGAGTATCTACTCAAGCCTTTTGGAATTTGCCACTATGGTCTTAAGACTTCTCTTTAAATTACTAAAATCCTCACTACCACTGAATTCCTTCAGGAAGTATTTTTTCTTATTCTTATGGGGTAAAACTGGAATAATACACAGAGAACATTTGCTACAGCAGGTGACTGAAATATCATTCCCTTTAGCCCATTATTCTACACTTACTCTTGGTTTTCTTACCCCTAACACTGACAGAAAAGAGTTTAAATTATCTCCTTTTCTTCAAAAGCTCTACACTGCCTCTCTCATCCCCACATTTTATACACACCATATAACTCCATCTCTTCCCTTCCACAATTCTCATTTTCTATGCATTAGACTTTTACTGTCTAGAGGTATAAGTAGTTCTGTTAACTACAGTGCCCATTAAGAACTGGAAAGGTAAAGCCAAATCACTCTGCTTTATCAAATGTCTGGGGCCATAAGAATAACTGCTAGCATTTCTAAACATACAGAAGCACACAGAGCTTTCTTTGAAAAGGACTGTATTAAACAAGATATTTTACCCTATTTACAATCAATGTCGTGTTGTGAAGGGAAGTCATGGTCAAGTAACTACATTTTATGCAAAAAAAAAAAAAATCTTAAAGAGTAAGATCTAGGCATCATTTAATGATCTTTAAAGTTATAATGCCTTATGAAGCTGGTAAGATTGTTTTAGCTACTCCAGCAGAGAGGCCAGGCTGACACCTGGGGTTTGGTCACCAGGGATGTGTCCACAGTGCTCCCAGTGGGAGTTACCCAGAGCTCTCACAGGGCCTTCAGCACCTCCTGCACCTCTGTAATGCCAAGCAGGCACTGCACAATATAAAGAGAATTTCCATTCTCTCCAAACACCTGCTAATCTCCAGGATTTAATGCTACAACATTTATTAGCTCGCATCAAAAAGGATTTGCCAAAAACAAGCAGCGCTGCCAATCAAAGGAAATCCTCACAACTCGCTGCTGTTGTAGACCAAACTCTTTTCTATCAACCTGTTCTTTTGAGCTAATATTGTAATTTTTGAATGAAGGAAGCACATTATGTGTCTTTGCACCATTTACAAGGAAATACTGTGTTATACTAAAACTTTATCCACCCACAGTGAACATCTGCATAACTAAAATACAGCACAACTAACCTGGAAGGGTGATACTCCTTCACCTTCCCACAGCAACAACCAAAACTTCAAAATGTTAAAAACAAGGAGCTTTAAAAAATGTAAATGAATTATAGATTGACCTTGAGCAGATGCCACAGGTCTAAATCAAAGGAAAAAATTATACCCGAAGACAAGTCATTAATTTGAAATGAATTTTGAATATCAGGTTTGGGTGTGGACTGCACTCTAATCCACTAAGATTAGAGATTTTATATATTTAATATTTTAAAAATTTAAGGTTTATTTTTAAGAGGTAGATGGAAGGGAGAATTATATTATTATGCCAGTTCTGAGTTGAGAATGAAGAAAAATTATGCTTGTTCCTAAATTAAATTTTCAAATTTGAGTTTAAAGAATTCAAAAAAATTCTCCCCAAAAAAATGAGAGCTTCAGAGGTGCATCATTTTGTAATCATAAAATAGGACAAAAATAATTCATGTTTATAGGCAATCGGCTCCTTTTTTTTAGCGTGAATTACTCATTTTGAGTGTGTACTCTGTAACTGTATTTGTGCTGTAGGTACTTTGTAAGGGTTCACCCATTTTGAATGAATCATGGATGGATCTCAGATCTGCTTCAAAGTCCTCAGCAGTTTCTCAGAGTGATGCTTTTAACAGCATCTAAATTAAATCTCTTTATTTCAATGGAGATGACTTATTTTAAATCAGTACCAACAGTCCCACTCAAGTCCTAATCAAGTTAAACTACTATGAAAAGCACTGCATTTTAATTGCCCTGCACTTTAGTACTTGCACACAGAACCATTCAAACCTATCTTACATCACCTGGACACTGTTTTGTTTCAAAAACCAAAAAGAAAATCTAAAAGTAAATGTGAGCATCGGTTCAAAACTGGTTTTGAGCTAACACACAAATTTCTGGGTTTATTATCCCACAGAGAAGATCTGTCCACCCGCCTAGAATCATTCCTTATTTACAAAGCTTAGAAGTCTTAAAGAGGATCAGCCATTCTGCACATCTGGGAATCAGTAATTAAGTCACAGCACAGAAAACTGAAGTGATGCAGGGATGGACAAAAAAACGGGATATGACCTCTCAGCTGGGAAAGGTTCACAGGGCTCCAAAGCAGCCAGCAAGATCTGTGTGCCCAAGGAAGAAATGCTGATTCGTCCTGAAAATGGTCTCATGTGAAGAACAGCCACCCAGCTCAGAGACAAAAAGAGTCTTCTGACAGTGCAAAGTTACCCAAATCTATAATTTCTTCCACCAGAGGCCGTATATTCTCTAATTCAGTGCATGTGATTTAATGGATGTATAAAACACACTTAGCATATCAAAGCAAAATATGTATTGTAAGTTCAAAAAAAACAACTACGACAAAAAAAACCCCACACCTTAAAATTGTGCATAAAATCACTGAAACATAAAATGAGTTCTGCAAAGATGCCATTTTGCTGAGAGGCTTGAATCCCAAGTTTTAATATATACAGTAGTTTTTCTTAGTAAACATTTTTCCAATGCAAAATCAGTTCTAGAGTCTGTGTCTTCCTACTGATGCCTCTAACTCCTCACACATGAATTTCCATCTCCCACGCATCCAGATTTTAGGAATGATAATCTTGTTTTAGCAGAGTGGCTGGAGACACCCTGAGCCTACTCAGACGGGAATTCCCTAACTCCAGAAAGGAAGAAGTCCCAGAGTTGTTTCCATCAATGCATGTACTGTAGCAAGGCCATTTTGAGGGCAAAGCTTAATTATCATTTGGACACAGTTTTACCTTCAAAACCAAACATGAAAGTAATAGTATAATATGCCTCATTTCCCTTGTCTATTTTTTTCTACTTTAATTTTCTAATTTTAATGAACAAAGGCACTCCAGAAACAGATTCTATACATGTAAAAATAGACTTCAGTCTTCAAATATGACCTTTAAATTAAAATAAAACAGATCATTTAAAAAAATATTTCAACAGTTGAAAACGCTGGAAATAGAATTCTTTTAAAACAATATAAAAGAGAAGAACTAGTGGCCAAAGTTACTTTCATTCTCAGGAGAAAACTCATACTGTTTGCACAGTGAGTGGGGCACACAGTATATCATAATTACACCAACTCATTTTAAGCTGAAAGACAACAAAACCTTCAGTTGCCACCAGCACAAACCCACAGATATTGGCTGGCTGCATTTTTGAAACAGCTGTGAAGGACATTTGGAAGGAGGAGGATGACAGTCAGAAGAACAGGAGTTGTGGTGTTTTCCCTGCTCCAGTCAGAGCATCATCCTACACACAGGTACCATGGAGCGTTCTCTGTGCCTGGTTCAGAGCAGGGGCAGGAAAAATTGCTCAGGAAATATTTAACTGAGGAGCCAAAGCTGCTTGGAGAGCAAGTTGGAGCTCAGGGGCAAATCTGCCAATGCTCCAAGTTTTGACTCAAAGTAAAAACTGTCACAGAAGCCTTTCACAAAAGACAGAGCAGTTTGGGTGCTCGGAAGTGATGTTGGTTTATAACCAGCAGATGATGTTATGAACGGAGAGCTTCAGTGAACCACCCACACAACAAAAAGAACAAGTGAGGGGAAAAAAAAGGGATATGTAACGGGTCAGTGTCTGACTTGAGGGAAGACTCAACTAGGTTACTACAAAAATTTGTTCCTGAGGAAAGCCTTTGAAGAGGTGCTGCAGCCACAGGGGAGGAAAAGCCTGGAGGCTCGTTCTCCTGGCTCCTGCACAAACAGAGTTGTGTAGTCCTGGATGAAACAAGAGCAAGTGCTTCTTCATTGATGCGGGATGCCTTGTAAACAACACTTTCCTCCTGGAAACTTCCCTATTTCTGCACTGCCTGACAGAAAGCATTACCTAGCAAGAACAAACAGAACAGCAGCAACTACAGGAACAGGAGGTGAGCTTTGCTCTCACTCCCACCACGAGGAGCCAGATGGGAAAGGAGAACCCTGTGCTTTCACAAAGAGGCTGAGGTGCACACATGCTGTATCTCCTAAGGAGCCTTGCACAAAACCTCCACACCAGCAGCCGACTTTCCTTTGATGTCCACCCAGAGATGGGGCAATTTCCATCAGCTCTACATAGACAGTGTCACCACTTCCAATGCCAAACATGTGTGTGCACTCAGCAGTCTAGCAGGAATGATACTTCATCTTCCCTAGGAGCTTATAATGGAGGAAACTCTTGGGTTTTCTTTCTTCTGCTTTTGGTGGCAGCAGTGGAAGAGGCAATTCATAACTACAAATTTTCTTCTGCAGCTAAGCCAGTAAAATTATCTACCTCACATCATGCTCCTTTGCACATCACTGAAGACAGTGCAATAAAACTAAGTCCTCAAACCTTTCTCCCACTAAGAAAGCTCTTTTTATAAATATTTCCTTAATTTCAATTTAACAAAAAGTACCATTACTCATCCACTTCACATTTATCATGACATATCTATCTGAACATATATTTTTATTCACTTTTTCTCCATTAGTTCTTACCTAAAAGATACATTTTTCTTGGACTGTTGGTGACAGAGATAAGATAATATCAGGAGAACAGTCATGTATTGCTTTCCAAACATTCTGAAGGGCCAAGTTTCAAGGAAACTTTCTGGGTGCTCTCCATGGCCATGGTTTCCAGGGCAAACAGGTGCCCAAGAGGGCTGCCTTTGCTAGAGTACACAGCGAGTTTTGAAACGAAATATTTTTCAGTGGCTGCACACCACCTCTTCAGCCTGCCAAATCCAGAGTTTTATTATTAGGCAGAAGGTAACAATTCACACGGCATTTCAAGTTTCAGTATTTGTTTGATGCCTCACTCTGTTACTCAGAGGAGTTCTGATCTCCGTACTTCAGATGCCAACATGGATCAGAGCCAGCCTTAAAAATATGTAAATTTGAATTGCCAGAGAAGTAATGATTAATTAAATTCACAGGAAGTTGATTCAAAACATGTTTGAGGTAACATTAATTTTAAAACTGCCTCAGTTAGTATTCCACACACATGCCCGAAATTTTACATATTGCCAAACATTAAGAAGATGACTTTTGAGAAGGATTATGAACAGTATGAGTTTTCACAACAGTCTCCTTCATTTCCTGACTGCAGAAAAATGAGATATACAAGACTTTCTTTTTTTTCTTTCCTCATTTCAGGATCTGGAAATGTTCTTGCAATTTTCTGGAAATAATTCTCTTTGTACCATGTATCAGTACCCTATGTCAGGGTTAACAGCTGCTTCTTGACAGAAAATAAAGACAAAAAGACAGAGTTGAAGATTAGGGTTGGTCCTGCTTCAGAAAGCTGTGTGTTACAGTGTGCATCTCCACAAGAGTATTAACCAGGTTTGGGGTATTTTTTATAGCTTCTTAAACAACACATCACCCCAGATTCGGATTTCAGCTACAGCCCTGGAGCACCAGTGCCAAAATCACAGAGGACTCCAGGGCAGATGAAAGCCAGAGTGAGCCCATTGTTTTCTTAGTGATGGACTATGTACCTGACCAGGGTAAGGCATGGGGGTCAGCCAGATATAAACTTCCAAGAGAATGATGAGTTCCGGTCCAGCAGCACCTCCTACGCCACATAAGGGATTTGTGCCTTGGCACGGGCACATTTTAAGGAAAAGGCAGAAGGGAACCTACTGCAGGGATCATTACAAAAGGCTCTCCTCCTCGATGAGGGCTTTGTTGATAGTGAGACACACCAACTACCTGAGGCAGAGGGGATTGAATCCTAAGGTAGGACTCTGTATAAATCACCTTCTGAAGCTGTGCCCTTGATGATCCCTCGAAGCTGCTATGTCTTTGGTTGAGTAAGCCCTGAAACCTTCTAGGACTAAAGACCTTTACTTCTCTAAGCTCTTTTCATACAGTACTTTAACAAAGAAAGTTTTTGAAGCAGACAATTCTTTATCAACTTCTTCACACATCCTGAAATGCTCTCTTAAATTTTATTGATCTCTCAAGATAAATGAAGGATCCTTCTGGAATGTGGATAATAGAAAATGCCCTACAGTATATCTTCAAACCTGCTGAGAATTTATACACACTCATTTGAACAAATAACTGTAATTGTGTGGTAAACCTGGATCTGGGTTATAGGTGTCCATCACAACAATGAACCAAGCATGACTCAACACCCATAATCTATTTTCAAAATGTTGGGGTTTGTTTTGATTTGTTTTCTAATAAAGTCTGGTTAAGCTTCAGTGCTTCATCTGAATCCTTTTGCATTCAAACTTTGATTAGGACATGAATGCAGCTCCAAAGTCTCTTATTAAATGCTCATTCAATGATGCATGTACCACAAAGCTGACCTGCATGTTTCCATGCACGTACCACAAAGCTGACCTGTTACTTGCAGCATTTACACTCAGCACATTTTAGCAATTTTAAGTGATGATCTGTTATACAGCATCCTAGAAAGCTGCCCTGGTAATCACCTCTAATGGTTTCTACAGCTGTTGTTTGCACCACAAAGACCTCTCCTCTCCAAAATGAACTGTTTGCAGATAACACACAGAGAAAGCCCTCTGACAGTAATGTCTGTCTGCACCCCTTACACATTTTCTTATTCCAGTATCTCCCTGCCCCTTCCGTATCCTTTAAAAACTTCCTGCATTTTCCCATAATTTTTGTGACAAATTGTTGCTGTTCTTGCCTACCAAATATCTCTAAACCTGTCTTAAAGAACTGACTAACCAAGTTAGTTTTCCTATGAATATGCCATATTCATCCAAATTCTTAAACATACTCTGGTTTCCAATTCAGGTTTTACATTTCCTACCTATTTTCAGGGTTTTCTACTACCCACGCTATCAGTGTTTATAAATAATAACAAACACCTCCAGATCTTTATGAATTGTGGGTCATCTGCTGTGGATTTCACAGAGCAAAACAAGAATCTAAGAAAAATGGAAATAAAGACTGTTCTACGCTTTAAAGACCAGGCAAACGAGCACAACCAACCTGTGCCTGTTCCAGTTCAGCCTCCAGAGCACACAGAAAGACAAAACCCCTGCCTTACTCCTCTGCAGACATGCAACACTTCAGAGGCAAAGGTGAGTGACAAGGATGTCTCTCAAACTGTTTTCCTCAGCTCTGTTATTTGTCCATATTTTCTGTAATGAATTCTGTAATTACATTCTGTAATGAATGTTTACCTTTTCCCTTCTCTCCTGTTCCAGTATTGCATTCCTTACTGAAAAACATGTGATTTATATGGCATTCCCAGCCTTCAAACTAACTGAGAATACATGATTTTCCAACCCCGGATGAAGAGCCTTCCCCCATTTTTCAGTGTCTACATTATTCCTGCATGCTTATTATATAGCATTCAGGTTTGAATACTCAGCCAAAATTGCACCTCCCAGTTTTATGAAGAATTGCAGCTTTCTAATAAGAAACACAAGGCCAGAACGGGAAAAAAAGAAAAAAAAATGAAAAAAGAAAAAAAAAAATCTACAAAAAAAACCCCAAACCAGTATAATCCAGGTTTGTTGGTTTTTTTAATGGATTAAAACAAAACACATTAAAAATTATAACCATCAACAGAGTAGCACCAACTGTGAAGTTAATAAAACTCCTTTAATCGTCATGAACAATGAACTGGGAAAAACAGATATAGCTTTTTCCTCTTCCACTTACGTAATGCACTAAATCATTCTAAGTGTTTAAAATGCATATTAAATTATTGACCATACCAATCTCCCTAGTCCATAAAAAATCCTGCAGAGAAAGGCTTTGCCCACACAGCTCTGCTGGCTGCATCCCTGGACACACAGGTCTAGGTCCCACAGGGCATCTTTGGTGCCTTAAAACACATTCGTTTACTTGTGTGGGACTTTTCTGGTGGAAGATGCCCAAAATAAAGGAAGGCTGTGCTGTTTTGTTAAAAGCCTGTTTTAACAGCACACAGCACCAAGGAGAGATACACAGCAAGGGCTGAAAACCCATCTCCATGGTGTTTCTGGAGTATTGGAGAAACACGTGAATGCTGGGAAGGGATGGTATTGCAAGCCTTTTATATTTCATTGTTATGTGTCTTTACTTATCTATTAAAAAGTATGTAAGTGCATTTTAAATACCAATACTTATCTCTATTTGCAGTCTGATATTTAAGATATTTCAATATTTTGAAAACAAACAATATGTAACTGTGGATATTTAGAACACTTCATAAAAATTGTGTTGCAGTGGCTGTGGACAAGCAGCAGCTAAAATTAGAAAATGATGATAGGTTTTTTCATAGGAATGGAACATGAAATATAATTCATATGTCAAAGATGCCACTATCATTTCCTGAGGCAGATGACAAAAAATGTCATCAAAATAGCTTAGTTATATGAAAGTAGTGTTTTCAGGACAGCAAAACAAACGATTTGGCAAGTCCAGTGCAATGACAGTATGGGAACTTTATGCTGTTTGCATCATGTTCAAGAACCAGGAAATAAGAACAGCAACAAGCAGCTTTGTTAAGGATTAAACACTGATACAGTGAATATGGACAGAGATACTGAATAAATGAGTATTCAGGATGAGTTCATTATGCTACCACAGCAAACTAGCCAGTCTGTCTCTGAGATGGATGTGTTTGCTCTCAGTTGAATGCTGTAGAGCAAATATAGGAGTTCAACCTATTCCAGAAGAATCTGAAGTCAGGAAAGGTAATCTGCATAATAGCAGCAATTTCCAAAAGTATTTACTATTAATTAATTACATGATTGAGAAAACTTGCTAGCAAACTGAGTGAGATTTCACTTACTCAAAAAAACCCATTAGTAGTGTGCCTTTCTTTAACCTTAAAAGCTGCAAAAGTCTACTCAAATTTGCCAACTATATGACATGAAGCTACAAATTCTTCTGTCTTATACATTTTTAATTATTTATTTTGTGCAGTGCATCCTCTGCATTGTTTCTGAGCTGAACTAGACATGTTCCTGGCAGAGACCTAAATAGCTTCCAAAGGAAAAATCTTCCAAACTCTAAACAAGCTGCAGGTACCCCAGTCAGCATCACACCTGCCTCTATACATCCTGCTGGAACTTGGTGCAAAATGGGGCAGAAAAGCCACTACATTTATTAACAATTACTTTTAGAAGTTTGAATACTTGCTGAAATTATTTATTATAACTATTATTATTATTATGATTATTATTATTATTATTATTATTATTGTGTATTCTTTTGTTTAAACTACAGAATAATAAGCAAATATTATTTATATGAACTCTTACAGCACTAATTAATTTTTTAAAATATTCCGAGACATTCCATTAAATAAGATACACATCAAAATCACTGCCAGGACGTGTACAAAAGGAAGCTGGCAGTCTACAAGCCTGCATCTGCCAGGACACTTCTGCCCTTCACTACCACAACAAACACTGCAGGGATTATGTCTGCATTGCAAATGCCAGGTTACAACAAGGAAAGAAAGACTTGAGTACCTGCTATCCAACACACCACCGAGTTAGGCTGCATTGTGCTTTGCACTTTACACAACTCATGTGTTGGAGGAGAAGTCTAAGAACAATTTTACAAAATGAAAACAACTCATCTAGAGTAGGAGACTCTTTAGGTAACTGTTCAGAGTTCCCATTGTTTCTGGGAAAACAGGAACAATTGTTTTTCTCTCAGCATTTCACTTTTGGTTCATCTATTAAACTTTAATTTTGCAAAACTCTCCTCTAAGTTCCAAGCAAAAAGTTGAAAAAAGATAAGAAAATTTATGAATCTGCAGTAGGTTCAGTAACTTCTTTCCTAAAGATCAAGGCAACAACATTATTACATATGTGTTGATTTCCCTGCATCTCTTATGAAAAAAGAAAAGTATCAGTAGTACACTGCATTATTTTTGCAAATGGTTTCCAGCTAGTGAGGTTCAAATGATATACAGCCTTACAAACAGCCCTATAAACAGCCTTACAGCACATGCTGCATAAACCTGTAATGAAATACATCACTGAACCAGCCTGCCTCAGTCACTGTGGACCTGCTGCTGCTCCTATCTCAGCACAAAATGTGGTACCACGTAGGACGAGCATAAGACTGTTCAAACTGACGATGTTCAGAATATTCACCGAGTTTGCCGAGACAAAAATAAGCACCAGATCTGCTGGCAGCAGTTGAACAGCAAACGTCTTCCCACTGGCTGATGAAAATGTCCAGAAGAGTGAGCTCCAGTAGGATAAATGAGGTCACTGTTTGCAATTCCCTGCCAGCCTGCTGGTTGAAGAAAACACCATTCCTCAGTAAACCTAAAGCAAAACACACTATACCACAAGGCTGCCCCTAAGTCACTACTCATCCCTCCCCAAAACAAACAAACAAAAAAATTGCTTTTAATTCCAGAAGACAGCCTGTACACCTCTTACTATTATAAGCATGATATTCGTTAATCACTGAATAAAAACTATAATTTAAAAGTAATTTCATGGTAATCACAATTGACTTTAAAAAAAAAAGGCCAAAAATAAACGCAAAGCAATGCCTTTAACACTGCTTCTGAACCACTTCTCAAAAATAATGCTACAAACTCTTGGAGGTCCAATATTTATAGGGAACCCTGAACTCGCATGCAGCACACCCATTGTGTTAATCAGCCTTAATAAATATGTCCACCCCAGGGCTTTGGGCAATCCTTTGATGCTCAATCTGCCTGCTTTGAGGAAGTGCTCCAGGAAATGACTTTAGGACTCTTAAATAGAATACATAGAGAGAAGAATGCTGTGCTGAAGGGTTTAGAGGTGATGCTTATGGAAATGGCATGTTCAGCCCATGGTTCTTGGGAATGCCCAGAGACCACAGACACTGGAATCAACTCACGGTTTAAATCCCCTTGTGTTACCACAAAAAGAACAGCTGCACAGGATAGTTCATTCCAGGACATCTGACTATCAACGAAAAAAAAATCTTTAATTCTATCCATTTTTAATTAGGCTTTGTCAATAGGAAAGCCTGGCTGAGCTTTACACAGGTCCCCACTCCTGCCGTATGTAACGTTGGCACTGTTTATCCTCAGCAGCTCTAATCCTGCTTTGAAAAACGAAGTGTCAGCATTAGGAATTCAATGCATTAAAAAATGAACACCGGAATGATCACACAGGCCATTTGTTCCCTTTAAATACTGCTTGTGCATAAAGAGATAAAAGTATTGCCGGGATAGCTGAGGAAGCCTTTGGGGAAAAGAGTCTGCTACTGCTGGCACGGTGCAGGAGCACACCTCTTTCATGGGAGCATTAAGCAGAGGAGGCACAGCACAAGAAGAACCTCTCAACCCTCCCTCCACAGGCCAGGAGTCAGAGTGGGATGGAAATTTAGGAAGAGATTCACCCTATAGCTTTGAAGCAAACACCTCCAAAGAGACATGCAGGGATAGAGCCCTGCTCCTCACTTCCCACCTCAGATCAGGACCAAACGGCACTGCCTGCTACTGGGGAAAACAAACACCTTCCTCCCCTGGAAAATCCCATGGGTGTGATATCCACCACGGGGGGGCACAACTCTGCACCCTGCTGTGGGCAAAGACGGGATTCCAAAGGTGAAGGAAGTTCGGACAGGACGCAGGATCACCTGCAGAAATGAGCTCCATGGCTTAGGGCACGCACCTCTGCTACCTGCAAGATCATGCTCTCTACTCTCAGTCCATAGCTTTGCCACACAAACTAAGCCACACAATTAATTCTTTAATATACAGTAATGACCCTGTTTCTTCTGTGATCTGGGGATGAAAGCACAGCATGAGAATACAGATTGCTGTGTTATGGCTCCAGGACCTTCCAGGCAACCAGCACCCTGTGGATGCAGATACACCCTGCCCAGCACTTCTGAAGGCAGGAGAGATCTCAGGGGAGTTTTCTTCTTTTAATAACTGAACAACTTAATACAGGAGGCACTGACAAAAGAAATACATGAGGCACAATTCAATTATTTCCAACTGCTGATTTTACAGTTTCTTAAAATGCCATTTCCTAGATGGCTGCTCATGCTTCCTGAGGGGGGCTGTGCTTAGCCAGGGGAGGGGCTGCGTTTCCAGGGGTCTGTCCTTGCACTCCTCTTGAGACACCCAGCTCCATCCTAAAACTGCAAATCGAGCCCACAGCTCACCCCAGAGATAAGTGGCTGGGCTTACCCAGGGTCTCAGACTCTCACCCCACAGCCTGCTCAGAGCCCCAGGATGGCTGCAGCACAAACCCAGCAGATTTTCCCAAGCATCAGGGCCTGCTGGAAACTTCTGCACCCAGGGAGAGTTGGGCAAAGCCACTCCCAGTCTATTCCCAGCAGTGCACAAAGGCACTTCCGAAGACCATGCCCTGGTACCCTCCTTCTCAGTCACTCCTTGATAGAGAATTATACAAACGGGCACATATGGGATCCATGTCTGCCTTTAGGTGTTCATTAACTTTTGAAAATGCTGCAGTTGGCAGGAGCCCTGGGGCTCTTGGCCATGGACAGGGTGCCACAGCTGCCAGGAACACATCCTCACAAGGGTCTGATGTGCAGAATGTGGAGGGACACGTGATCTGCACCACATCCAAACCACATCCAGCAGTCTAGAGCTTCCCATCTCACTAAAAGGACACCTCAACTCCCTAAAACACATGGGAGGAGATAATAACACCAACACCCGCCCCGGCACAGCAGCGCTGTGGCAGCAACAAACAGACAGCAAAAAGAAGAGAAAGATGATGAGGGCCATGGATGCAAAAATGGATCCTAAAATGTCCTGATTTCCAGTGGGACACTATCTGTGTCTTAGGGCTCTTGCCTTGATGAAGAAGGCTACATACAGCCTGATGGGACATTAACCAAGCCTGTCCTATGGCACCTGTAACTCCTGAGAGCCATTTGTGAGTGAAGGATCTGCTGCTGTCCACTTTCAAAAAGAAGAAAAAAAAAAAGATACTGGGGAAACCAAAACTGGTGCATGGAGAAGATGGATTCCACAGGCAAACAAAAAAATAGCTGAAACATGAGACACTTGTGAACTTTTTATATCCAAAATATAATAGCTGGAACCTTTCATCTTCTTAGCACACTAATCCAGCAGACAGACAGGTAGGAAGCAGCACATAGCTAGGACCTTAGAAAGGGTGGCTGGTGAAACAATACCCACGTGAACACAGCTTTGGTCTGAAGCTCTACAACGTGTTGTACCAGCTGAGAGCATCCTGCAGGTTCCACTGCTGAGAAAGGTTTTAGAAACATGCCTTTCACAAATGTCTTCCATCAGAATCTCTTTCATCTCTCATAATGATAAAAGCACTACTGTGCTGAAATGACTTTTGGTTTTACCAGATGACATCTAGAGCTGTCTGTGAGATATTTTTCAAAAAAGTCCCAGCAACATTATTATACAGAAAGACTTTGCATGATTATTATTGCTCTTCATTAGAGAACCTTGTAGTATGAAATGGTTATTAATAATAGAAACCTTTAAAAGTAATCACGCATTTATATGACATAAATCTTATTTTTGTTCTTTTGTGGAAAAAATATAGAGATTGTGTCTTGAAGATGCACTTACACCACAAATGAACAAAAATGAAAAAAAAACCATTGCTGGGAAGAAGAAATCTCTCCTTAACCCCTTACTGCTGTCAACAGTATCTAAGTTATGTTTCCTGCCAGGTTTTATCCCATGGGGTCCCTGCTCTGTCCACAGACCTTCATGTAGCAGAAACAGTCACCTTTACCCTTCCCTACTTCTTCAAACAGATCTTTATCATGTGCAGGATGTGGGACAGACCCTGGAGTGGCTGACAGCAGTGCCCTGACAGCCACCCTCCTGTGCCAGGGCACCAGGGAAAGCAAGGCACACACTGTCTTCCAGCACAACAAAATGCAGGGAGACTGTGGAAGGCAGGGGGAAGTCAGGAGGACTCTGCAATGCAGCCTGTTCTCTTTGCTGCTCTTTCTCATTGAAAATGCTGTTTGATCACAGGTCAAAAATAATTCACCTCTGTCACCTCCTTCCTTTCAGGGCTGCAGCGATGTTCCTGGGCTGCAGTGCCAAACCAGAGGCAGCCCAGCACAGCGAAGCCTGTGAGGTCTGAACAGCTCCAGTCAACAGAGAGCTCACCCTGATGCCAACAAGTGAGGCCATTCAGACAGTGTAAGAGCTCAGGGCAGTGGGGTCGGCTCCCTTCTCTGATAAACAGGATTTTAATCCTCTCTCCTTCCTTGCTGGAGTTAGTTTTGCCATGGTCTGTACAGAAGTTTTCCTGACTTCAGCCATCCAGGGGTAAAACCGGCTCTGAACCCTAACAGAAGGCACACAAATGGAATGGAGAAAAGCTTCTTACTGCAACTTGATGAGAACACTTGGGAAAAAACCTACCTGTCCTGTAGCTGATGCTTTCAGGAGAAAGGTAACACTTTTGTCTTTCCCTTCTAAAGCCACACAGTTGCTATGATGGTGATTTCCCCTCTCTCCATGTGACAGCAAAAGCATAAAACAAGCCTGTTAACAGCTTGGGCAATGCTACATAAGGAAAATATTATTCCTTAAAATTGCAGGGGGAAAAACATCACAGAAGTGCAAAATGTAATATTTGTGCTACAGTGGTTAAGTGTGGATCTCAAAGCATGCTCAGGTCCTCAGCTCAAGCCTCACAGGTACCGGTATGCTGTCATGAGCAGGGCCAGTCAACAACTCAAAGCAAAGTGTAATTTTTACTAAACTCTAACTAAGGCTCTCATTACACAGAAAAGTGAGGTTTTTTGCTGATCCATACTATACTTCTCTGAACAGCTTGCTGTTTGTTTTAAAAAAATACACAGCACAAAGGTCTTTAGCTTCCTCTAATGTTCCCAATTACAAAACATTAATCTTTGTCAATCACCTTTGTCTAAGGTTTATATTTTGTGCCACCAGAACACTCTGACACAATGCCACTTTCTCTCCTGGGAGCCAGCAGCCTGAGACAACTCTGAAATCATTACATAACTCTAATAAATCTCCAGAATCATGCCAGCACTGTTCGGGTACAAACGAGCCCTGAAGCAGATCCTACGATTGTGATTTAGCAGCCTCACACCACCACAGCAGTGGTCCAAAGGCACTGCAGACCAAGCCCCCTTTCTTCACTGGCTGGGATGGTCTTGCCTAGTTCCTCCTAATTCTGTTTGCTCTCCATTTCAAAACGAAATGCAGGCTAACATCTGAAGAAAATCCAGCTCAGACATTGCTATGTTTTATGCAGAGGAAATGTTCATAAAAATTGACTCTGAGAATGCATTTTTAATAGCAATGAAGAAAAAAAAATATTTTTGCATTGGAGATTTATCCTGCCTGTACTGGGATCTGAAATAATTTCACCAGGCTAAGATCCAGACTCATTTCACCATCGTTGCAGGCATCTAATTTAAGAGCAAAGTCACCCAGGCTTCCCTCTATAATTAACCACGAAAGACTGATGGCCTGAATTGTTCTGCTGAAATACCTCAAATTTGTCTCATCCTCCCCACTGATTTAAGAACTTCATCTAAGGCTTAAAGTCAGGTAAGAGGACTTTCAAATTAAAAAGAAATTAAACAAGAAAATAAATAAAAGAAGAAAAAAGAACAGAAGGCAACCCAGAAACCTAGAACAGAAGATAGCTTTAAAAATACAACAGCCAGACAGCTACTCAAGGTCCACAAAATATTTAATGCCCATGCACTAAAATGTTACAAAATTGAATTGTGTTTACAGTTTAATGAAGCAGATGGACAGAGCATGTGCTGTTTTCTCTGCATAAAAGCCCAATCAAAGTAAAACAGCATCCCTTCTGATGTCCACATGTTGGTAAACTCGAGGGATTAATAACGATGCAGTAAGAGTCGTAGTGCTTTGCTTCAAAGAAATTCGCAAATGAAGATTAATTTTAACAACTTGATGCATATCTGATAAATAGCACTAGAAATACAGAAAATACATGTTTCAAAGTTGTATTTTCATGCAATTATTTGAAAAGGCTTTGTCACAGTGGCATGAAAATTGGTTACTGTCTACTGGTTTGTAATCATTTCTGTCTTAAATCGGTTTTGAGAACCCCAAATACCTCAGGCTGGATGTTGTGAGCATTTGGCATTTCTGAATGTTGATCAGTCACACTCCAGAGCAAAGTGTTTGCAAGCTCAGTCTGTGATTTTCTTCCCAGGTTTGCCAGTGGCCAGGAGAGCTGAAACCACACACACATCAGCATCTACAGCTCCAAAGGGTGGCAAATCACTGTGAAAGGTATGGAACTGGCACACTGGACAAGATTCCACTGTGCAGACGTGGGAAAAGCACAGACCCAACAACAGGAAGATGCCAGGCCTGGTGAAGGAGATCTGGGTAACCCATTTTAGACAAAAAATCCCACCATGGCAAACTTTGGGAAAGGAAGAAACTGCTTGCACACACGTGCCATCCCGAGTTGTGAGAACGCCTCCGGACACCCTGGACTTGGGCTGTATAAAAGTGGTGCCTCTAGAAGAACACTTGGGGACCCTCACCACCAAGAAGACCAGGAGAAGAAGAAGGGCCAGCTGGACTGCAGGGACACGTGGTGCTCACTATAATCTGCCTCTCTCTCTTTCTCCCCCGTCTCTTACTATTTCTACCAATCTCTCTCTTAATCTCTCTCTCTCTTCTCCATCTCTCTCTCTCACTCCTTGCTGTTAAATAAAATCTGTACCATTGACTTTAGCATATGGTCTCATTTGTACTTTAATTCCGAGCCTAACATTATTTCAGAAGTGGGATCCTAACATTATTCCAGCAGATCCTAACATTAATTGGTGTCAGAGGTGGGATCATAACACAGGGTACTGGTCCAACCCCAAGTCCACAGGACCTGGCACACTTTCTGTGTGCACCGGTCTGTGCTGTGGCGCACAGTGGGTGACTCACCCATGCTGTACCCCTCTTCCCAGCCTCTAAACTATCAACACCTTGTCTAAAATCTGTGATTACAACAACATAAAACTACCACAAACTGTTGCAATATTTTCTTTATATATATTTCATGGGTGTATCATGGTCCAATCCACTGCAGGAGCCCTTGACTCTGATGAGCAGCACAGGAGTGAGAGGCAGATTACATCCAGGTGGCTTTTTTATGTAACATTTCTGAAAAGGAAAATGGGATTGAGTGGTTTATCTGAATGTTCAAGGATTGGGGATGACTGGATTAAATTTTTTTAGTCACTGTTCTGTTACTCCTCCCAAGACTGGCTTACACTATGGAGGACAAGGGGTGTTGCTTAGAGGAAAGGGTTATTTGCCCTAAGCTGTACTGCTTGGAAGCAAAAGTTAATATGGATCAGATCCAGCTTCACGAGTTCCACATCTTGTAAGAACGGAGAAACTCCTGCAAGGCTGATTTCTTCAAAGCCACAGCATGGTGAATTAGAACACAGCTACTCTCTGAGCAGCAGGGCTACCAGTAGTTTCATTAATATCCAAGAAAATATCGATAAAATCTCCAACTGAATTTACACAACACATATCCCAAGATGAAAACTTAAGTAACTCTCAGCAGTAACAGCTACATGTATATGAGCCCTTCTAGTGTTCTGGGGAACATTTTCAAAGCACCTACCGTTGTATCATTTCAAACTGCATCACAAATGTTCACTACCCGAAATGTAAACCCTCCTGGGAAGCAGGTATCATTACATTCAACTACAGTTTGGTTTAGTATCACAAGTGATTTGATGCCTCCAAACTTCCAGATTCGACTGCAAGCACTAGGATAACTTCCAGGGATGTGAGTGTATTTTGAAAAAGATGAATAATCCATGGGGGAAGTACAGACAATAGCTTTTATACACATCCATAAATCATAAATCCAGGCACAAAAAGGCTACTCTTGGTCAGGGGGAAAACAATAAAACCCAAAATAAACCATTATGTTTTCTCCAGAATTAGACTCATTGCAAGTTTCTGAAAGACTCTTTGGGCATAGACCCAAAAAGGAGGAGAAAAAGTCAGTGTCAGAGATTTGAAATGGGATGAATGCACTCACAACCCTTTTCAGAAGTACCAACTGGTTTATCTTCCAATTACTGTTTCCAGAGGCTTTTTGCAGCCTCCACCTTCCCTGGTCCATGCTCAGAGTCTGACCCTCCAAGGTGTTGGGGCCTTACAGCAAAGTAGGACCACAACATCTCAGCAGCTGGCATGGTCCAAACAGCAGGGACTTATCCTGGGGCTCAAGATACCAGCAGTGGATTCGGAACAAACTCTCCAAGTCAGCTACACACAAATAATTATAACACAGACTGCAGCAGATTGAAGTTATCTCTATACGGTATGCTAAAGATACTCAATTAAATTAATTCCTTATATGCATAGAACAATTAATATTCACCAAAAGTCCTTGAGCAAAAAAGGTCACCGTGAAAATAATTGTAAAGTTCTAGTTAAATGTTTCCAGCCACACCGTGGAGACCCTCAGCTACTTCCTTTCCTAAAACACAAACTTGCTGCCTCTTTTTCCAGTTTGATGGGATTGTTTGCAAATATTCTGTTTATGTAATGATTTTTTTTTTTTTTAAATCAAATCACTTCAAGAGAATGAAATCCCCTTCATTCCCTTCTCTTCTGTATGGAAAGACACTCTCCCCATTCCAGAGACAGCCAATGCAAACTGCTGGTAGGTTTGTCAAATCACACCAATTCACGGCTATTTTAGAAAAACTGAAACAGAAAAATGGAAAATGGAGATAACAGTATTAATTTTCATCCACTTGATACTTATCCTATCTATTCAGACCTCAGAAAAATGCTTTTGTTTCCCTCAATGTTCCAATTGCAATTCAATCTTGGATGACAATTGAAGCCCTGTCACAATAAAAATAAAACTTTCTGAAACGCTTAGAATTGAACAGCAACTGCTGAAGTACAAAACCACAGAAACAAAGTGTTTGGTGTCATGAAGCTGAAGAATTGAACCCTCGAAAAACCAGTAGCTGCTTTGAAGAGAAATAATGAAAGGTCCTACAACCCTGTACACCAGAAAATATGGGATATTTCAGCAACTCTGACAGATTCAGAGCTGAGGGCCTCTGTATCAAGAGCCCCGGTTGAGAGATCCATAAAGGAACAGGCTTTTCTTGGTGAAAACAACTCACCCTCGCCCAGATTAACCTCCTGGCACCCTCCAAATCCTGCTTTTACTTACAAGTTTTATACTTGAGGTGAACTTCTGGAGACTCTAAAATTTCATGCTTCACCAACATCAGAGAAGGCTGCATGCTGAACGCATTGCCTTTGGGCAATATCTTAAAAGCCAACTAACTTCTGATTTTTCCCAAATGATGTTAAATCTTGATAACTGAGAGCTGTTTTCAAACACTTCAAGGTAAGGCACAGACACCTCCAAGTCTCAGAGGACTGTAGCATGCTCAGAAAGCATACGTATTTTTCATAAGTGTTACTAAAACCCTAATCCGTAAAATGCATGAAGAGCTCATACAATAACGGGTAAGGAATTTTTCTGGTAGCAAAAAGAGTCACAGAGACAAGAACAACAATGAAATAGAGCACAAAACAAAAAGAAAAAAAAAAACAGAAAGGCCATTGCAGTGTCACTGGTTCATCAAGGTCGAGTTGCAGGAGATTTACTATTGAAAACACCTTCATAACACGAAAATATTATCTCCATAGGAACATTCTCTTTCTCTGATGGGATTAAAATAAAAAACCTGATTAAAATAAAAAACAAAAACAACTTTATTCAAGGCAGGACAAAAACAAAAGGAAAATCTTTTCCCATGCGGAAAAAAACTATTAACATCGCCTGGCAGTTTCCATCTCAGTGGAACAAAAATGTGAAACCTTTGCTGATTAAGAAACACCTACTCCTATGTTTTCTCCAGGACCAGTGGAAACTGATGAAGGGTCCCTTAAGATATTTCACAGAGCTCACCAGTTTATTTCATGGATTTGCCTCAAATGTCCATGAAATTTAAAGGATTTACACTCTTGAAATGTCTCTCTCCAACAATCAGCGTTCTTCTAACCTACATTGCCTATTCTAAGCTTTGCACAGATAATTTTAAGCAACTTTGGTTTCTTTATTTTTACAGAAATTATTAGGAGAGGCCCCAGACCTCCCTGGGTGCTGTGAAAGAGAGAAACTGGTGGACTCACAGACAGAGGGACGAGCTGTTACCATGCATGCTATGGGCTGATGAGTACAGAAATGGAAACACGAGACGTGCAGGACAATGCGGCTGTGCTTTTGTGTGTGCTCATATAAAATATCCAAAAATTATGGACAAAAAATTATGGATAACTGTAAATCAGAATAATGAGGTATCAGAGGAACGGAAACCAGCCTGAGTTTTCTCAGGACAAAACAATGCTGCACAAAACTGCGCTGAACTGAAGGCAACACACCATCTCTGCTGGTGCACTTCCAAACATGCCTCCAGATCTTCACAAGGACCAAGGAACACTCTCAGAAGAGTACAAAACCCCAGTGTCACTATGGAAGTAGCCCTTAAAGAAGTGGACTCAGAATAATTAAGAAATACTTGGACAGGTGAGCTATCTCACACTGACACAGCACATGGGGGATATTCTAAATTTGTGTCTTAGGTGTTTCTTTGTTTTCTTTTTCCTGATAGGAAAGATGATAATGAGAGAGAGCACTGGAACCTGCAACACTGAGGTCTGATTTGCTGTTAGATTTCAAAGACCAGTCACTGCCTCCTGAACAGCAAGTACAGGTATCCAAAGGATAAGGTACTCAATCCAGAGGAGATAATATGGGTAAATTTTTTAAAGGGCTGAAGGAGTTCATGCATTGAAACTCGGTGACTGGAAAAATGAATGAAGAAAAAAAAAAGAAAGCATGAATGAGTTACTGTAGCCCAGAACTCTGCAGAAATGCATGCACAGATAATTTATGTAACATATGTGTTTCACACTCCTACTGTTCTGCAGCCCTTTGTAAAACCTGCTGTTATTACATGCTATACTGGCACGTCTATTACTTTCCAACAAGAAAATCATTACTTTGGCCTGGCTCCTGGTCTTGCTGAGTTTTGTATAGCTCACCTGGCCATTTCAAAACACAAGCTGAAAAATTGTCTATAAATCAGACACTTGACAGAAAAAAGAAGTATTCTGCACTACTTAGCACAGCCAGGGCTGTACTGCATCAAATTCTACTGCCTGCTTTTTAACAATGCCATCACTTAGAAAAAAATGGCACTAATATAATGGTTCAATATTCAGTGTAATGAAGTGGGCTCAACAGCATTCCACCAGTCACAAAAGAGACATTACTGTCTGTCGTTTGTGAATAAACTTCCCTTCGTTGTGATTTAATCAACCTTCATTTTTAACCTGCATACATAAAACATTACATGCTAGAAGCCTTAATTACTTTGAAAAACACCTGAATAATTTAATCTCAAAGCACAGCTTTATCCATACCAAGAACCTCAAGCAACTCCTTAAGGGCAAAAGCCTCCCAGTAACCAGTCAGCTAAATCCAAGGGCCTTTGTAGAACCAGTTAACTCATTTTCAGTGACTAAACATTGCTTCTACAAATACTTTTAAATACAGACTTTGTCTACCTATCATGTGCAGTATCAGGAAGAAGGATACAATGCAGGAAAACAATGTTTTAGATTTGGCCAGGTCTCAAGAGCAAGTCCCAATACACCAGATGTACAACAAGACTTGTTGGGAGGAAAACACCTCCCTGAGGTACAGAACAAGTGATCCACCAAACAGATGGAGTCGCTCCACTGGAGCTGGGTGGACATCATTCATCTGCACAGCCCAACATGGACCTGCTAAAGCCACCAAACAAGTGTTAATGTGGTTTTGTGCCTGCTTTAACCAAACCACCATATTGCACACTCACAAGGAAGATACACATCAAGTGGCTTTCACTGCAATAGTCCGTGCAATAAAAAAGAAAGGAAAAAAAAAATTAAAAAGAAAATAACTATTTACCTCCAAAAAATTGTAGCAAGGGAGATGCTGTATAATTAAAATATTTGCTCTTTCAGGGAGGGAAAAGAAAAAAAGAAAAAAAAAGAAAAAAGTTTGCATAATTCTGACAGCCAGATCAAGGTCCTGGCATGAGAGTCAATGCCAGGTCATGAATGAATGCTGACCACACCCAGCCAAAGTGCAGCCTTTGAAATCCTTTCCATAGTCACAGCTTTCAGACCCCGAAGTAAATATGTATTAAGTTTTGTCAAGTGCTGCATGGAAATCAGTAGAATTCCATTCTTCAGCCTGCAGCTCTTCAGGAAAAGTTCTTTTTAACTCAGATATAAGAAAATGTATTATTCCTTTCCTATTATGACAAAGATTTACAGTAGCACATAAAAAGGAGAGGAGGAACTTTCTATCATTGTCAGGCAGCAGAAAGGGAAAAAAAAGAGAGATGATTGTAATAAAGGTCGTTTTTATTCCCTCGTAGGAGTTCATTTGTATCGACTATCAACAATAGTAAAACTACCAGTAATTCACTGATTCACCAAGGCATCCCCATCATTCCGTCTCCTGTAGACTGCAACCCATTACATTTCCCTGGAATACTACCTTTTTCCAAGGGCCAAAAATTTTTGTTTGGGCACTTTTCTGGAAATCGTTTCTCATTTAAAGACATCAAAAGGCGCAGAGTTCAAAACTTACCTCAGCATTTCTATTCCAAGGGTTAAATTGCCTGCCTTAAAAAATATGCTCCTTATTTAACTTTCCTTTCTGCTTTTCTTTTCATTTTATGTACCTATTGTTTCTCTTTATGGTTTGTGCAAGATCAGGCACTCGATTGCAACACAGACCAGCACCTGGAAGGAATTTCTTACACTGTGTCTGTTTCCTCCCTTAACTGGTCACAGCCAGAGATTTCCATCTCGTCCATCCCATCCCTCCTCTTTATGTACCTTGTTTCCACCAAGCTTGTGCCAGCCCACATTTTAGATGGTGGATGTGCTGAAGTCCTGCTTTTAATGGAAATCCACTACAGTAAAATAGATAAGGCCATTCCCCTCATTAGGGGAAGTGGTTTCCATGTAAATGTGACTATGGCTCATTACTCCACACTCTACTGGAGCACACTAAGCACAACACAGACAGGCAAAAAAAAACCCACCCTGTTTTTCTCAGGTATTTTGCAATTTGCTGACAATTTTTGTGTGCTACTCCTCTCCTGCTTATTACCAGTGCAAGTGCAAATTCGTAGAAGTGATGGAAAGACTCACAGTGGTATGAAAGCAACACTCAGTGCTGGGTCCTCAGCATCCACAGATCACTGAGAAATAGGTGAGTGGATAAGAGTCCTTCCTGCTCAGCTGAGTCACATGGGATTGTGCTGGTAGCAAAAACAGAGGAGGAATTTACAGCCCATATCTGCTGGGGTTAGATAAACAGGGAATACTAATTCTACCCAAAATCATGGAATTATGCAGATAAAATACTGTCTTTAGCACTATTAACCACTTCAGATATAATCACTGAAAGCTATACTGGTTCATACCCAACAATCATAAGTATGCTCTTTATTTACCATTTTCCTGGAATAATGGATGGAGAATGGATGGTACAAAAAAATCAGATTAAACTGATTTTCTAATACAGTCTTTTTTTTCAGGACTACACAAATTTTCTAATGTGAGACTCCATTCACAGAAGCAATACATACTGGAGCAAATAGAAAATCTTCCACCTGGAATTTCTAGGCTGCATAGATGGTCTTGAGGGTGAGTATTGACAAAGTGCCATAACCCCTCAGCAGGAGCAGCACATGCGTAACCCCAGACACCTGTGGGGCTGCTCCACTGGCACAGCACACACAGACATATATATGGAAGTGCAACACTTTGGTAGCAGTAACTGCACCCTAAATGACAGCCACTGTGATCACTGTATTTCAGATCATCTCAGGTTCCTGCCTTGAGGGCAGAAATCCAGACCCTTTGCCAACTACCAGTAACACCAACTTCCTGAAACTCCTCTGGATTGTGAGCATACTCCTAAATCTTGGTGGTTTTCTCACAGAAGTACACAAATATCAGAGAGTCAGACTCGTGCTGACCACAAACCACTGTCTTACTAACAGACCACCATAAGTGAGCTACCTCTCTATGGCATTGCTCAGTAACATTTTAAAAAGGCAGTCAGTTTTCCCCAAATGTGCACTGGAGGTCCATCACAGGCAACTCTGACATTTTGAATTCCTAGAACAACAACACACCTCAAACTCTGACCTTATTTCTGAAATTGTAGCCCTCAAGGACCCACCTAAGTCACACAGAAACTTTGCAACCAGCCAAGAACAGAACAAGGGCTTTTAATCTCCAATTTTGTAATCTCCATCCTCTTTCAAGTTAGTGGAACTCTTCCAGATACATCCACTTATGTAGAGCTAGGAAAAACATCTCAGTTACAGAAGATCATATGATCTATAAACCTCCAGCGAGACTTAGACTCATTTTGTTTCCTCCTGTCTATTTCAGATTCTGAGTGGTCCTCATAAGCATCTCTTGTGAAACTGAGACCTCTCCACCACCTGCAACTCATTCATTTGTGTCAGTGTATTTCTGTCTTGACTGGGGAGGCAAAAAACACTGGTATGTTTGAAAAACAGCAAACAAATACCTAGAAACATGTAGGAAACAGATCCAGTGTTGCAATGAAAAAGACAAAGTCATGCAATGTAGTTGTATCAGGCCTAAGGCAAGTGAAAAAAATCGAAACCAAAATCATACAGCTGCTTTTAAATATATGCATGTATTCATCACCTTCTATGTTTGTTAAAGCTGTGTAGCAAAGAGAGCAGCAGAACTGGACAGGGAAGCCGCGTATTAAGGACCTGATTTGCACAATTTTGTGTTTCTGGTGGTTACATGGACCAGCTCCAGTCTGATCCCAGGAACCCAACACCCACCGAGACCTGGTGCACCCCACAGGTGCTCCTGGAGCACATCAGCTTCTTTAATTTCATCCTAAAGGAATCCAGCTCACAGTCTGAAACTGCTCTGGGGTGCAAGACAAAATTCATCAGGGTCAGTCAGGATTTGTTCACTGGTACAGTTTTGATCCGAACTAAAATGCTACCATGGGCTTTCCCAACTGAAACGTACTGCAAGCCAAGGGAACCTTCTTGAACTGCACTTACTCAGGTCACCCAACTTTTAGAGCAATTATGTGTTTATTTAGAATTGTTATTAGACCACTGATTTAAACAGCTCTTCCTTAAGACTCAAAACTGCCGCACACCATCGCTCCTAATTAAGTGGACCTATACTCAGACCCTTGCTCTGAAAAACTCCCCCAATATATCTTAAACACCTTGATTTAACTGGGCTCTGAAGCCTTAGGATGGGAAAAGGGGAAAGGAGGTCAGCAGTCCCTGCACTGCCAGAAGCAGAGAGAACAAACACGGGGGATGAATGATCACTTGCACTGGCAGTCTTTGATTCACGTTCTTGCACTTGCCCAGCACTTCAAGCAAGTTTAACGGTTTTCCCATTGGCATTTGGAATTCTCTCCATATTCTCAAAAATAAAACTCCAATATTGGCCCAGTTTGTTATTTGGAAAGCTACAAAATGCTTTTCTTTCCTCCCCAAAGGAATGTAAATTGCAAATACTGCCCCAGGCAGTCTAAAATATGCCCCCAAAAGCTTTTAAAGAATCATTATTTCCCTTAAATTATCACATTGTTTAATACTCCCTAATTGATTTTCTTAGGCAATATCCTCCAAACGCCAGAGGGGTTTTATCTATTTTATCTTAGAATCAGTCAAAACTATTTACAGATTCTGTACATAAATAACACATAGTAAGTTATGTGGCTGTTGCCAGCAGTGTTAAGAAATATTAGAAAAGGTCTTTTAGCTTCAGCCTCAGATCTGTAGGTCATCCAATGTCCTTCCTAATGGATAAATACAGTAATTTATCATCATCAGTCACCACCAGCATTGTGCTTTTTACTATCATATATTCATGAACACCATTCGATGCAGCTGAGTGAAGCGTGTAAGAAGTGTATGATTAAAGTGGAAAGGGACAGAGTTTGAGATATCCGAGATTCTGTGACTAATGCATCGACTTGAAATATGACACAGGTCCTGTAAGACTTACAAAGACGGTGTCAACAAGTTACAGGTGCCTGGTGGCAGGACACGGGCAGGTGTGGCAGCAGGTGAGATGACCTGTGCCTTCGGAGGCAAGGTCAAAGAAAGTAAAATATGTGAAGTACAAACTTGTACACCTACAAGTCCTTCCATAGGTCAGACAAATTTCAAAGCTCTGTTAGTTTCAAAAAACCCCACAACAAAACACAACAACCAGAAAAACTACAATACCCCTCTAGGGATCATTTATTACATTCTTTATCACCACCATGGGAAGAGAGTCAGTGGTCACATTTGTGTGTCACTAACACATGCATGTAATCTCCAAATGCCCCCAAGTTACTAAAAACTGCTAAAATGATGGCTTTCAAATTTGAGAATAACATCAAACAACATCTCTGTTTGCTTAAAGAGTTCCTCCCTCTTGTTAATTATCAAAATAGCTTGCCTGAAGCAATAATTTCAGTTGGAAGATGCTGGGAATAAAACACTGACACTGTTTTTTAAAATAGCTAATACAATATGTATATTCAAATATCTGAGGCTACAAAGTAACCTACAGCATGCCTGCAATTCTTTCTAACACACAAGAGCCGAAATGATTGCCCTGTTTCACAGTTCTTGATTTACTGCATTAAGTAATCCCTTTAATCCACCTGCAAGCAGAGGGCTCTAAGTGCTGGAAGTCAGGTGCTGTGTGATGCTGCCTAGGTTCCCACACCCTGTTTTGCAAGCAAGGCACATGGCAAAAAGGCATGGGAACCGTGAGGGGAGGGTGCCAAGATCAAGAGAGCATCAGCATGATTGCCTTGCCCTGTGTCCACCAGCAGAGACCTCTTTGTGGTTGTGCCCCAGGGCAGAAGGAGGATAAAGCACCGGAAGGGTCTCGGTAAAGGAAGGGTCTTGGTAAAGTTTTCTGCATTAGGAAAGTGAGTTTCTGACACTCATCCGACACTCACCACTTCTGAATACCCTCATGTGCCATGCAGACACTGAAAAACATATACAGCTCAAGCTCCCCGAGATCATGTATGCCCTCAGAGCAGTCACCAGATGTCACAAAGATGCTCCTCAATTAACGTCAGGAGCATCTCACCAAAAAAGAGATCCTGCTCGCCCCTGCCCCACGGAGCTCAGAGAAGAAGGCAAGAACTGCAGTGAAGATGGAAGACAAGCTTCAGGCTTTTTGTGCCAATCACCACAACCAGGTACACGGCTGCACTACATCGAAACAGTCACCAGGCAAAGAGAAAACAAATAAAGGCCACATGTACTGTTTGAAAGATGACACATCTGTGCCTTCCTCTAGAATCTGAATCCTGAACAATATTACAAACCACCACAGGTAATACATTTTCTTATAAGCTTCTTGTGCAGCTGGTCACACAGTCAACAGATATTGCAAGCCTGTAATCCCCCTTGCTGGATTCAACACAGATAAAGTATGGCCTCTATACAGTGTAAGAAATAGAATTTAAAAGTTAAGATTCAAATGATAGCTCTGTATGAAATATTCTGGGCATAACAATATAACCTTATTTCACCACTTCTATTGGCTTTTCTTTCCTACTGTTTGTGACATTGTGTTGAACCTTGCAATCCAGTAAATTGGGGTAGAGCACAACAAGGCAAGGTAAAAGTTCCACTAGTCCGGTAAGCAGGGAAAATGCAAAGTCACTTTGGATTATGTACTAGAACTGGATTTCTTATTTCAGCCTGAAGGCAGCTCTGAACACAAACAGGAGTGGGGGACATGGACCTGAGCACCTGACTAAGTCTTTCAAGTTACTGGAACTGTTGCATGTATGTGATTAAAGAGTTCAAGTTTCTGCCTGACCCATCAAGCTCGAAATCACCTGAGTGGGGCAAGGGAGAGCCCTTTCCCCTTGACAAGACCTCATTAAGGTGAATATTGCTCTGGACAGACACAGTTATCCATCAGTGTCTTTCCCACTACAAGATCTGAGTCTGGTTTTGGGAAAAAGAACCAAAGCAATGAAGACACAAAAACAGAACTCATCTTGGCTTTAGTCACTGAAAAAATAAAACGCAGATAATTGTCTTTTGTTCAGACGTACTTTTAGAATGTGCCACTTGTTTGGTGACCACAGAAACTGGTCCTGAGACAGAAAAATTCAACTCCTTAAATCATGACAGTCAAGCAAACAGTAGCCAGTTGTCCTTGCTTGTTTACCAAACATGTAATTTAAATGCCTACCAAATAATGTCCCTATTTAGTACAACACAATGTCTGATTTGATTTGTCCTTTACCTGTTTTAAGAAGAATAATGTAGTAGATTCTAAAATTATATACAGTAAAAAAAAAAAACCCACTTTTTTTTTTCTGTTTTAAAATCAATTTTAAAAAGGCATCAAGTTGGGAGAGTAAAAGAGGCTCAGGAGAAAATGATTATAAATTTCAAAGGTCTGTCTTCTGCACATACAAAGAACAGCGAGTAGCACCAGGTGGTGTAGATCATCTGGCTTTTTGTAAACAGACTGAAGCCTCACAAAGGTAATACCTAGAGGAATTATCGTAGTTTTTCATCTGCAAAGACAGCAACATTCATCAACCAGCAAGTCATTCCGGAACATTATATTTTTCAAATATGCTGTGTCCACTGACTACCAAATGGTTGTGCCTCCTAAAAAAGATCACTAAACATCATTGTCCAAGACCCCAGGACAGTTCTTAAGAGCTACAAGATGAAAACCACTCAATTTTATCCTCTAAAGGGAACTGAGGGAGCCACATTCACTCCTGACAGTGCTCAAGTGACAGAAGTTTGAGCACTTGAATAGAGCATTCCAGAAACACAAGTAATTTACAGCTATTTTCCTTTCTACAGATATATCACCTGAACATAAAACTGTAATTTTTGCAATAAATATGACTCATCAGTCAGAGGTGAGAATAAATCTGGCTAATTTATCAAACCAAACGCCAAAACATCAATAGCCCTGTTAACAGAAGTTGTTATTGGATGCCTTGTCCGAGGGGAGCCTTGGTTTAAAGGTACTGTCAGAGGAAGTGTTGGATATGAAGTTGTATCCAATTATTTATAAGGTGATGGCTGTGGATCTTTCAGTCAGCCAACTCAAGCTTTTATTTAAAATGAAGAGTTCCAGCGTTAGCCTGCTGTAATTTGAAATCCCAGCTTGGATCACGAGCCTATACATTTACCAGAAATGCTTCACCTTTGGTATGATTGCTCTCAGAGGTGTAAAACCAGACTTTGGAATTAGGAAAGAGATTTAAACTTAGAAGATCTTGGTGCAATTCCTTGTTCTTTCTAGGACTTTCTACTTCTCTGCCAGAGAAGATTTGCTGCCCCTGCTGCCTCAGGAAACCCTTCTCAGAAAAGACACCTTCTTGTTATAAATAGATAATAAACTCCAGGTATCACACTAAGTTCACACAAGCTCACCAGCAACATGAAATGTAAAACATGAGTACACAGACAGAGATGGATTTATTGAAGGCCCTAAGAAGGATGCATTTTCCATATGAGCAAGCCCATGAGGGTGCTGTGGGGTATGGAAAAGCAGATTGAACATATGAACCCCTTTTCTTCTTCTCCCCATGCTCACCACAGCACCAACTCTGCAACTGCAACCACGATAAGCCAACAAAAAGCTTTGAAACAATTACATTCTTCTGTTAGGATCACAGCCACACCACGCTGCTGCACTAAGAATGGTTTCCAGAACAAACCTGAAGTCAGACACAGCCTCTGGTCAAGCCCTGGCCAGGGCTAAGCATGTCCCACGGATCCTGGCTGCTGCAGAGGTGCATGAGTGGACATCCACAGCCCTGGCCTCGTCCTGCACGGAGCTTACTGCAGGATTCAGGCCTCCATCCTTATTATGGGCATTTGAACCCATAGACAGACTTGCTATCCACTAAAAGCAACATTTTGCATGCCATGCTGTTACATACTGCATGATATCCCTGGCACCTAAGGTAACAGGCAACCAAAGCTGATTCAATGTCAACTTTAATCAAGATAAGCAGATTTGGTCTGAAAAACCCAATCCAAATATACAGGACTTCACATCTACACTTCATTCAGCCAGGCCCGCAGACAAACCAGTGGCTGCCACGTCCACCACTGAGAGAGGCTGAGAACTCCAGAGCACTAAGGCAATAATATTTCTATATTTAGGTTAAACTCTTAATATTTAGTGCACTTTAAATTGATATCTTACTGCTGTTCCTCATTACAACCTAAAAAAGCAGTCAAACATATAATTTTTTTCGTACAGTGTTAATCCTGCTTTGAAAAGACTTCCACCTCCAACAACAATTGCCAATCCAACATCTCTGAACTGAATATAAAGAAATAGAGATTGGTTAAGTTCAAGTACTTTTTATTACATCTAATAGCAGTATTCCTCTAAAGCAAAACAATGTCCTTGAAATTTATGAGCTCTATGAACCTCTGAGCCCATATAAAATGATCCTCACTTTTCCATAAATTCTATTTGCATGGAATTTAAGCACTGATGGAAGCTACCCATCTATTTCAGATCATGTAACTTACACAATTAATTTATTCAAGAAGGATCAAATGTATTATTTTACCAGCATTACATGAAAATGTGCCATAGTGCATACATTTTTGAGCAGAAAGCATACATCTTTAAATTTATTTAAATGAATGGGTTCACTGATACTGGACGGAGTCCTCAGAGCTGAACGTGCAGCCTAGGTGTGCTTGCAGGACTGGGTACTCGGACTCGGGCTTGCTAAAGCAGAGCTGAGCCCAGCAGCTTCCACTGCTGGCGTTTTTCACCCAATACGAGCGTATCGACGGAAAGTTAAGCTCCGCGGATGGATGTAGCAGAGAATGAAAACGCGAAATGCAGTTCCCCACGTTCTGAGAGCCCGTTCAGCGTGTGCCGGAGTTCCGAACCAAAAGCGGTGCGCACAGACGTGCAAAAAAACCCCCTCCGCTGGAGTTCGCATATTTAAGGGTGTTTGGGGGCGAAGGAGAGCTGAGCGCTCCCTGGGGGCCTCTCCCCGCCCCGGGTGCCGAAGGGTCCCCCGGGGCCAGCCCCATCCCTCCCGATGCCTCAGTGCTGTCTCCCGGGAACATCAGGCACAGCGATCTGGTGATGGAAACTTCGATTTTGTGACGATGATATCCAAGTTCGGCTGCTCCCCGGTACCACCTCTCATAAGCGGACGCCGCCCGAGACTCGACAGAGAGCCGGTACCGAGAGACACCGATACCGGAGAGGCATCAGCACTCCGCCAGCCTCAGCCCCGCCAGCCCACGGGGCGGCACCGTCGGGCCAAGGGACGTGACTGCCGCCCGGCCGCTGCCAAAATCCCCCCGGGAACCCTCCCCGGCCTCCGGGGCCGCTCCCTGCCCGCTCCACGCGGAGAGGCGGCGATGAGGAGCGCCCCGCACCGCCGGCAGCCCCGGCCGCTCCCGTGGTGCCACCGCTGCTCCCCGCGGCCAGGGCAGCATCCCCCGCCCGTGCGTCCCCCCCGGCGCAACTCGCGGGGAAGCGGAGCGCAAACTACGGCGGGACCCGCTGCCACCGGGGCCGGGGCTGACCGACATCCCAGCCCCGATGCGGATCTGGACGAGGATGAGTCCCCTCCGGGCGGCCCAGCGCATCCCCGACACAGCTCTGCGGGGCTCCTTCTTCCCCCCGACCGAACCGCCCCGAGGGCGCCCGGGTCCCCCGTCCCCCTCCCGCACACTTTT